>APFE031304510.1:32021-149427 GCA_000404065.3 Pinus taeda | reverse complement strand
CACAAGAAGGATGGATCATGGCGCATGTGTCCGGATTATAGGGAGTTCAACAAGCTCACTATTAAAGATAAGTTCCCCATTCCTGTCATTGATGAATTACTGGATGAATTTTATGGATCAATTTACTTCACCAAGTTGGATCTTCGTTCAGGATATCATCAAATAAGAATGAAGATTGAAGACATTCCGAAACAACATTTAGAACTCATGAGGGTCATTATGAATTTTTGGTCATGCCTTTTGGCCTTACCAATGCACCTTCAACATTTCAAGGTTTGATGAATTCAATTTTCAAACCATTCTTAGAAAATTTGTGTTAGTATTTTTTGATGATATACTAATCTACAGCAAGTCTTGGAAGGATCATGTTGAACATGTTGACAGGGTGCTACAACTATTGGAGGAGAACAATTATATGCAAAAAGATCCAAATGTTTTTGAGTCCAGGAGGTGAATATTTGGGTCATATTGTATTCCATGAAGGAGTTTTAAGGGTAGACCCTAGCAAAATTAATCCATTAAGGAATGAAATCCCCACATCCATAAGGCATCTGCTAGATTCTTGGGTTGACAGGGTATTATCGGAAGTTTGTTAAGAATTATGGAGGAATAGCAGCACCTCTAACAACATTATTGAAGAAAGATGCATTTTCATGGACTCCGGAAGCAACAAAGGCCTTTGAACATCTTAAAGAGGCAATGTGCCAAGCACCGGTCTTAGCTACACCGGACTTCACCAAAACCTTCATTGTGGAATGTGATGCTTCAGGAAATGGAATTGGTGCTGTTCTAATGCAAGATGAAAGACCCATTGCTTTTGAAAGTTGTCCAATCAAGGGAAAGTTTTTAAGCAAAGCTATTTATAGAAGGAAATGTTGGCAATACTCCATGCACTTAAGAAATGGCGACCCTACCTAATGGGAAGACACTTCAAGGTAAAAACGGATCATGATAGCCTTAAATACTTTTTAGAACAAAGATTATCCTCTGAAGAGCAACAAAAGTGGGTCACAAAGATGTTGGGTTATGACTTTGAAATCATCTACAAAAAAGGGAAGCAAAATGTGGTGGCAGATGCACTCTCAAGAAAGGATGAGGATGTGGAAGCATTGTTGTGTGACATTTCTATTATCCAACCAGATTGGATAAATGAAGAAAGGGAGGAATGTAAGAATGAGGAAGAGGTGTGGACGCTTATTCAAAAGTTACAACAAGATTCTAGTACGTCGGATACATTTAGTTGGAAAAATGATTCATTTGGTACAAATATCGCTTATACCTCTGTAAGAATTCCCATCTAAAACAAACGATTCTTATGGAATTGCACACTTCTCCCTTAGGAGGGCACTCGGGATTTTTAAAAACTTACCATAGGTTTAAGAAGGAATTTTTTTGGGAGGACCTTAAATCAAATATTCAAAAGTTTGTGGCGGAATGTTTGGTTTGCTAGCAAAATAAAGTTGAAACAATTAAGACACCAGGTCTATTACAACCTTTATCCATTCTAAGCCAACATTCGCAGGAGGTTTCAATGGATTTTATCACAGGTTTACCTAAGTCTGAGGGAAAGAGTTTCATCATGGTGGTAGTTGACAGACTTACCAAGTATGCACACTTTTGTGCATTATCACATCCATTTAAAGCCAGTACAGTTTCTACTGCATTTATGGAAACAATTCAAAAGCTACATGGAAACCCAAAGATTATTGTAAGTGACAGAGATCCCATTTTCACTGGAAATTTTTGGACAGAATTATTTTCTTGTCTTGGTACTCAGTTAGCTCATAGCTCATCTTATCATCCTCAATCTGATGGGAAAACTGAGATAGTAAACAAATGTTTGGAAGGATATCTTCGTTGCTTTGTATCTGATAAACAGACACAATGGTCAAATGGTTGCCTCTGGCTGAATGGTGGTATAACACTTCCTTCCATACAACAACAAAAATGACCCCATTTATGGCACTTTATGGGTATCAACCACCATCCATCACATCATATTTAAGAGAAAATTCTAAGGTTCAAGCAGTGGAACATCACATCGAACATCAACAACAAGTCCTCCAACTCTTAAAGGATAACCTCGTGTTGGCACAGAATAGAATGAAACAACAGGCAGATCAACATCGTAGTGAAAAAAGTTTTGATGTAGGTGATTGGGTATTCCTACGGCTACAACCATATAAGCAAATGTCCCTCAAGCAAGCTAAGAGGATAATAAATTATCACCAAAGTATTATGGTCCGTACAAGGTGTTGCAAAAGATTGGTAATATGGCATACAAATTAGAGCTTCATACAGCTTCTCGATTGCACCCAGTTTTCCATGTTTCATGTTTAAAGAAGGTTATAGGCGATAAGCTACCAGTTCAAACAATATTGCCAGAACTTGACGAGGAAGGAAAAATTATATTGGAACCAGAAGCAGTCACAGAAACAAGAACTGACGCTACGAAATCGATCAATTTCAGAGTATCTTATCAAGTGGAAGAACTTATCTGCTGAAGATTCCACATGGGAGGATGAGAATTTTATACAGAAGCATCCAGAACTACTCAAGCGTTGAGGACAACACTTTTTTTTAAAGGAGAGGGGCATGCTGGGTCCCCATAATACTAGTTATTACCCCATTACTATTGTAGTTGTACCCCTTATTAATATTATTATGCCCCTATTGTGCCCATATTTTTACTACTGTGCCCCATAGAACCCCACTATTATTATTATTATGCCCTTACATTATTATTGTTATGTAGGCTCTGATTATGTTATGACCCCTTAGACTCCTATATATAGAAAGGAGTTCTTTTCATTTGTATGATCCAAGAATTGTTCATTTATGTAATGTAAAGGAGGTTTCCCCCTCGAAGAGGCTAAATTCTAAGGCGTTGATCTATCTTTTCTATCTTTTCTTGAGCTAGTTTCATAACAGTCTATGTTTGCTAGATGGGGGCTTAGATATGTGCTGGGAAGTACTTGTAATGTAAACAACAAAAACTTAACAGAAGTGGGTGAGAAGGAATGTATGCACCTGTGAGAGTCCGAGTAATTGAGGTCACCCATAAAGATCGATTCCTTTAGCTAGAAACAAATGATAATTTGTTTCAAACTAAAGAGTTCCACTATCTTCATAGATGACATCTAGTCACACCTGATATTTTGGTCAAACAGCTAAAAAACCAACTTTTTTTTTTCTCACCTCGGCGTATGACCCAAGTAGAGTGCCTCAAAGAAAAGATCCACTTTGCCCCAGACAGGCTCACTGAAGTTTGTATTTAGATTTGAATTATGTATTTAGATGCGGAGTGAGATCAAATCCATGATATATTCAGTATTGACGAAGATCCATTGCACCATAGAGAAAATATCCACTGCATCACAAAGAGTATCACTGAAGTCCAGGTTAGGTCCCTATACTACTAGTGTAACCTCTTATTTTTATTAGTGCAACCCCCTTATTTAATTGATGTGCCCATGTAGTCCCCATATTGTTATTATTGTGCCACATAGAAGCCCACTATTATTATTTTTGTTCCCTTACATTATTATTGTTATGTCGGCTCTAATTATATTATGACCTCTTAGACTCCTATATATAGGAAGGGGGTCTTGTCATTTGTATCATCCAAGAATTATTCATTTGTGTCATGTAAAGGAGGTTGCCCACTCGAAGACACTGAATTTTAAGGCGTTTATCTCTCTTTTTTATCTTTTTGTGAGCTGGTTTCATAACAGTCCACCACACTGTACAAAGAATCACCAAAGTCAGTATTTAAATTTCACCTCATGGAGACCACTGAAACATATCACCGAAATCTGTATTTAGATGTTGTAGAGGCCACAAAAACATATCACAAAATATCGCCATAGAGACCATTGAACATATCACTGAGGTTTCATAATAAGCACCATAGAGAGATATCACCAAGGTTTCACTGAAGTCTTTATTGAGGTTTCAATGAAGTGTGTATTTAGGTGTTGTAGAGACCACCGAAACATATCACAAAAGATCAGTGAAAGAACACCAAACATATCACCAAGTTTTCATAAGTAGACCAAAAAATATAGTAAAAAATGGCGATGTAAAAAAATGGTTTTTTAAAAAGTTATAACTTCCCACGGAGTTGCTCTATAATGCGATATCTATAACCTAATATTTTTTTAATATTTTATTTTATAAAATTCTTAAATTAAATCTAAAAGAAAAAAGGTATGGGGAGATATAGTGGTGCAAAATAATGATTTCATAACTATATTTAAATTTAACTAATAACCACATAAAAACATAATACATACAATGAGCTTACAATATAACAATAGTTTTAACCAAGGATATTCACCTCCATCTTACCATGGATGTTATTAACTTGTAAATAGGCTTTTTTATAAAACCATGACCCACCATGGCTTATCAATACCACATGCACAAAAACCATAATTTATTTCCAAATCAAATATTTAATAAATACTTTATTGTGTTGAGATGCATTGTCAAGTCCTAACCTATTTTAATGTCCTATCCTAACCTAACATGTAAATCTTTTGACTCAATCTAATTATATAAAAATTAAAAAAATAGTATTAACTAAAATAAAATATAGATAAAAAAGAAAAAGTAAATACCTTTTCCTACAATACCATCGATTAATAACATGTACCAACACCATTGATTATCAATACCATGTACCCAAACTCCTATAATTGATTTGAGTCCCTATGTAACATTTTAAAAACCTGAAGAACATGAAGAGCTCTAAATACCAGCAATACTTGATTTTAATTTGATTTATTCACACATATAATAAACGTGTCTAGACTGGGTGATCAGCTTTCAAACATGCATTTAGAAGCTGCAGAAGATGGGCGTGAAGAACAATCAGAGGACAACTGAGCAAGTACTTTTTCAAGTAAGTAAATCAATTCGTTGTAGATTGTAAATCATAATAAATATTAACATTATGTCACTAATTTAACAGCCTTTTAATATAATTATGTCTTTATTAGTATCAAAGTTCGATCGTTTCACTTGGATAATTTTGAAAAGAAATTGTTGCCATGGAATAATAGGTTTGGCGTTATATTCATGCTAGATCAAATTTAAGGAGAGAAACCTGCGAAAGGTGAATTTTTTCTAAGAGAAAAATTATTTTATATCTTAGAGGTGGAGGAGGTCATTGGGAAAGTGACCTAATCCAGCTGACATAATTGTTAGATAAATGAAATGGGAAAGGAAATTACTTTTATATTTGATTAGAGTTATTTATTTTTTATTAGAAACTTTTGAAAAGTTATATATTTAAATTTGGGAGTATGGATGTGAATTTTTTGTAATTATATTTACGGTTTTATTTTAATAGGCAAGATTTAAATATGCGAATGTTTTGAAAATTGTATTTAATATTTTGAGAAAATGTTTTGTTTTTTAAATGATGTTTTAATTATTCTTAAATATATTGTTTTTGATAATAGTGTTATTGTTCATGATATCTATGAGAATGTGGTGGTTATGATAGTGATTTTATTCAATATATTGATGTTAGATTATATTAAACTAAATAAAAAGGGAAAATGTCTCTATTAGCTCTCTACCAACAAATATTTTGTCAAACCAATCAATGTATAGCTAATCATAACTCCCTCTATCTATCTAGGAAAGTGAACTTCTTGATCAAATCTAACATGACTAATGTAATATTTAGTGACTTGATACCTTTTATTTCTTATGGTGTAGGCATTTCTCCCACATTCTTCTAATCATTTACTAGTGTTGTCCACTCCATGTGCTCTCGAATTGAGTTTAAACCAAATAATTGTAGATACATCACATTATCACATTGTTATCTTTCCTTGAGGGTCTTCACAATTCTCTTTGAGTTTATCATTGTTATATTTTCTTATGTCCTTCAGTAGACCATAGTACATCTTGATTAATACTATGCTCATTTATCATGCCATGTGGAAGAGTTCTATCTTATCAAATTATAGCCAACATATACTAGGCTCATGCTTCCAAGCCTGTTTCTTCTACCAACCCTTCCTATAATATTTTTTAAAAAATCAATCTACTTTCTAATGAACAACTCTTTTCTAAAGATATGCATGCCTATTCATTTCATAAAGTCATCTAGTTGACTTCCTTTTAAATGCGTTTATTCTTTCCTTGAAGTTGAGACTCCTTGCTTTAATTATGTATTCTTGCTACAACTTGACTATCCTCATACCTGCAAGCTAATTTCATAATCTTCATAATCTTCTAGTAGAATATGTTTTTTTCATGTTACTATGAATCTAAATAACCTTCTCTTAATGTTGGTTTGGTTAATATCAAGGATCATTGTGATTCTCCTTGTTAGAATATTTTTTCTATAACAATATGATGTCAAAATGTAAGTGTATATACAATTAAGTGCTAGATGGTCCAAATCCTTCTATCTTTTCCTTGCTATGATGAAACTCATTGTGAAAACTCTAATCCTTCCAAAGGTATATGCCTCTTTCCATGATTCCATAATTTGTAAAAATTGAGTCTCCTCTACACATGTAACAACATATCCTACTCTAATTTCCATCTTATAATAAATGAGAAAACAAGTTGCTATTAAACCTGCTAGTGCTAGATTTCTTGAGTATTATAGATCGTTAGGTTCTTCATTCTTCGACATATTTTTATGTCTTACTATAGGTATGTCTTTGAAAATCAATGATGATGTAAGAGCTTCCAAGAGAGTGATCTTCTTCAAAATGATGAGGAGCTAACAATAACCTTCAATCGTAGAGATATATAAATAGTTGATGTAGTAGTCTTTATTTGATCCTTCTTCCTTATGCCCTTCTTTGTACCTTTAGCAAATTATGTCCTCCAAAATATTTTAAATTATTTTCATACACTTATGCCAATAAGATTGGTCTTCATGTTGTCTTCTATTCACCTTAGCTCTAAATCCATGTTGATAAATCAATAAGGAAAAATTCGGGTTCCCTCTTCTTCCTTTAAAACAAATAAGTACCTATGCACAATTCTTTGAAAATTAAAAAAAATGAAAAATGAATAAGGTGAAAGAAGAGAAAGTCTTCTTGCACAAAGATTTTATACAAGTAACTCCATTGAGGTATTGACTAGGCTCGCTGGCATCTGGGCGATGCTTGTGTTCTTGTGTGACTCGATTGAGGTATTGTTCAGGCTTAATGGTAGCGAAGAAACAATGGATAAATATATTACTTGTGCATCAAGATACCCCTCATTGCCAATTGAAACAACTAAGTTGACTTGGCATTGGAATGTTTGCTAACCAATGAAGAAAATGGTAGGGACTACATCTTTCACACAAGCTATTATGTAGGCCATCACAATCAAAGAGTCAAACAATGCTTCCAGAAGAGTTAGACTCGCTTTTCATGAAACAAGGTAGATATAGAGAGTTAGAGTTCTACTAGTGTGTCGCCAATCTTGCAGTGGTTACAACGACCCTGCAAAATTTTGGCTCTCATTAAAATTTCAAATCCTACCTTGGATCGTGCAATCGACCATCCTTGGTCACTTTTTGGTAAAGTGATGATCTCAAGCTTCCCCTCCTTGACCTTAAGAAGTTTTCCATGTTCTCATCTTTATGCATCATGTGTCACCTTTGGGAATAGGGATTGTAGTTTGTCATCTGAAGGGCATGTTCTTTTGCTTCAAGGGAAATCATGCGTGCATGAGTTGTTATCATCACATAGACATGTTTCACACTCACTTCATGCACTCTTATCACGAAGGTTGTTGCATCAAGAAGAGTATGCTTTATATATTATGGATGGTATATATTGTATCTCTAAATGTTCATGTGTGATCATAGTCGATTCCTATCACTATTTACATTTGTGTCACTCATCTCACACTTAGCCATTTCTCGAGAAACCTAGCCTCATCTAGCTTCCAGGAAATGTTGAATTTTCTTTTGCATCCATCTGAGAATTTTATTTCATGTGTCGTTGTAAAACCATTTTACCTTTGAATTTCATTCCACAACCTTAGTCTCATATTGCCTGTAACTATATAATTTTACCTGAAGTATGGTTTGACCCATAGCTCTGAAATATTACTGCATTCTCATATCTTTGTATTTCACTTGAAATTAATCCACTCTATATTTCCGTAACATTTATAAGATTCAAAACCAAAATAGTTAATGGTTTATTTCACCACTTTAAATTGGAAGGTTGTATTATTTTAGAGGATACGATATAACGTGGGGCTGCCACATAGAAAAAAGGCAAGCTCGGAAAATAGTTAATCCCATGTTCTTTTGTGATGTTAAGTGTTGGATGAGTTGAGCGTGCGATATGGAATTTTAACTGTCAATTCATTTTCATGAACCTCGAGGAAAATAAAATTGAAGGGGGTTTAATTCTTAGTGGGCGTGGGCCATTGGTTGACTTTGAAGGGGGAAGAGGTAGTATAGGCTTGTAGGGAGAAATTAATATAAAGTACAAAACTTTCTATTAATAGGGTTTTGTGAAGTAAGGGGTAAAAATAGGGATTATATATATATATTATATTTATATTATATATATATATAGATATATAATATATATATATATATATATTATATATATATATATATATATATATATATATATATATATATATATATCTTATTTTATGGGATTTATCCCACATTCACAAGGGAACATTTTTCATGATGGTTTATATAAGCCCATAGTCACATTGTGTTTCTACAAAATAACAAGGCTACCCACTTGTTCCTGGTGTTAGGTGTGCTAGGCTTAGGTATTCTAAATGCAAGTTGCATGGAGATGGAGCAGGAACTAAGATTTTGGGCTTACTTTTAATAAAAATTTCAATAAAGTCCAACTCTTTAAAACCAGAAGCTCTACAGTATATAACGTTTTTGTCACACAACCCTATTATTGATGATTTGAAAGTAGGTATTCGACTTATGTTGGGGTAATATTAAGATGGATTAGCAATGAAAGTGGGTGATAAAGCGAGAAGTTGACTAAAGAATGATGAAACATGGAGACAAAGTGGGGTGAGTCAGAAAGGCAAAAGATTCATCATGAGAGCAACAAATAATATCTGAATCATCAGATTTCCTATAATTATAGGACCCTAACATTGGATCCAGCTTGGGGATGGTAGTCTCCTTGGAGGTGCCAAGAACTGCAGATCTCTAAGTTTATAGATCAGTGCCTTCTCCATTGGGTTGTTCCCAAATACAAAACTTATTTTGCCAATTCTCAAACAAAAATCAAAACCACTCTACATATTGAACATTGAACTACATGTTGAACTAAAAGTTGAGAAGAAAATTGAATCTGAAACTAGGAAAAATGCTTAGAGTCCTGAGCTTATTTTCACCCTGCTACCTATCCTATATTCTTGAAAATCAGGATGACTTAAATAATACCAAAATGCCAATGGAGCCAGTCAAGTAGCTACAGATACAAATGGACTGCTTGATTGATTGTCAGTAAACTCAAAAGTATAATTTGATCATGTGTCCACATAATCAAAGCTATGATATATAATGGAAACTGTTGATGTATTTGGTCCTTATAGAGAAAACATGTTTGAAAATTTGAGCTGAAAAGTACCTCCATGTAATCTGCTAGAGGATCAAAAAAAGCATAATCTACGCTATTTGCTTCTACACCTTCAATGACTAATTGATTAGTTGTATCCTCAATTTTAAACCCTGAAACTACTTATTCAGGTTTCTACTTGAAAGCATAATTATCCTCAATCTGCAAATCAAAAGATAGTACAATCTCCTCTTGCTTTGGAGACGAAAGATTTTCCAAGAATTCTTTAGGATCTCAGAAATTATATTATTGAATTTGAGAATGCAAAAGTTTAATTCCAGTTTCATATTTCTAAGCAACTAACTCAAGAACACATATTTTAACTTTAGGAGAATTTTATTTATTTGGAAAAGAAACACAGCTCTTAAAAAATCTTCATCAAGCTAAATTTTTGATAACCCATCCCTAAATTCATTTAAAATTTCATTAAATGAAAGGTTTTCCACAAACCCTGTCATCATGTATCACCATTAATGATTTGGAATATGGATTCTTTGGTTATGGAATCGCTTTGAACTTTGAAGCTCTGGATCTTGAACAATGGAGTCATTAGGTGAAAGGTACAACCTTTTGGTGTCTAATCGTTGTTCACCATAAACAATCAGATATGAGCTTTGATTGTCTTTTCTGAGGAAGATAAAATGTTCTATCCCATGTATGGTTGCTATTATGTTAACACCCTGTAATTTGAAGGTTGTCGGACAAATCACAAGAATATAACATCAAAGCAACTTCAGGATAGGAATCTAGCCCTTCCAATCCTAGAGAGGGCTCTCTCTATAACATTTACCTTTGTTGCTTGAAAATATTAGACTAGTTATTGTTGTACATGGGTTTTGGAAGACTGATTGTATTCAATTTAATTAGCATCTATTGGACAATTGAGTCAAAAGATAAACTGGATGGTTGCATCAATTTTTAGAAGGGCAAACTTAGGGCAAGTTAGGAATATTAACTGGATCTTTCAGAATAATAAGTGGATGATGGAAAAACAATGAAAACCTTTAGTATAACTAAAGGGAAATTAAGAGTTCTTTAGTGTGGCATTCAATCAATCAGGAAGAACTAAAGAGAAGTCAATAATTCTTTAGTGTGGCCCTCAGTAGAAAACATAAAAATTGCAAAAGCAACCAGAATAATGTACTCAAAAGTAAATCCTATTCATCACATTTCTATTTTGCAATTTGGAATTTAGATGATTATAGTGAAACACTTTAACATAAGAAAAACATAACCGGTATTTAAGCCAAAAGAATCCTATGAATGGTCTCCTTAGTATTGGTGCTCCCGTGCTTTAAAAAAACTTAGAATTCTCCAACAAATCACTAATATTTTTGATCTCAAACAATCGGCCTCTAATACTTCAAAAGCGTAAGTATTTAAACAAAATTTAAAAATTGTTTACAATAAATGCTGTCTCTAATAGACCAGACACTTTTATAATGTAGATGAACTAAAAGGCTCTGACTACTACAAATTAATAGTTCTCGTGGAATGTGCTGCGTAAATGTTGTTGTTGTGGAAGTGGGAGCAGGTAGGATGTGCACCCAAATTTGTGACTATGCTAGGAGATGAACTAGTAGATGCAGATGTATCTCTCTTTCTCTTATTAATTCACTCAACTGCTTGCTAATCCTCTCAATATAATCTGAGAAATCTCTCATTGATGGTTGATCCTGTGACTGCCCTACTATTTTATCATCCATTAGTGTCACAAAATATTTTGGAAAATATGTAATAATATATATATTTGAATAATATTTACAAAATATTTTAAATGAAATTTATAATTATTTTTTTACAAAACCATGTGTTGTTTCCAATCTGTGGTTTTGTTTTCTCTTTCCATGAATTCACAAAACCAAAACCATGTGTAGTTTTCTAATTATTACTCCTTCCTCTGTAAATACATTTTACTCATATGTAAATTCCTTTTACCCTTGTAGTATACATGGTTTTGCAAAACCATGGGTTGATTTGTATGCTTGGAAGAGTATTCTCACTTTACTCTTTTACTTTCACCTGCAGCATGATTTTGCACATGTAAATTGATTTCACCATGCTTGTAAATTAGTTTCACCTTAATCTTATATCGTCAAATGAATTTACATGAATGTTATCTTTGTTCTCCTATCCAACAATTTTATGTGAAATTTTCCCTTTTATTTTCTATATAGTTTTACCTCAAATATGGTTTCACCTATAGCTCTAAAATATTACCGCATTCTCATATCTTTGTATTTCACTTTTAATCCACTCTATATTCTGGTAATAAAATTTGAAACCAACACAATTGATGGTTTATCGCACCGTTTTAAATTGGTAGGTGTTATTATTTTAGAGGATACGATATGATGTCGGGCTGCCACGTAGCAAAAGGTCAGGTGGGCAAAACAGAAAATATTGCATGCTTCGGGATGTTAAGTGTTGGATGAGCTGAGCGATATGGAATTTTAACCGTTCATGTATTTTTATGAATATCAAGGGAAATAAAAATGAAAGGGGTTTAATTCTTAGTGTGGAGTGGGCCACTCGTTGACTTTGCAGGGGAAGAGGTAGTATAAACTTCCACAGAGACATTAATATAAAGTTCAAAACTTTATATTAATAGGGTTTTGTGAAGTAAGGGGTAAAAATATGGATTAATATATATATATATATATATATATATATATATATATATATATATATATATATATATGGGATGTAGTCTACATTCACAAGGGAACATCTTTCATGACGGGTTTTATAATCCCATAGTCACATTGTGTTTGGACAGATGGAGCAGGAGCTAAGATTTTGGGCTTATTTTTTATGCAAACTTGAATAAAATCCAAGGCTTTAAAACCAAAAATTGTGCAGCATATAACTTTTTTGTCACACAAGCCTATTCTTACTGATTTGAAAGCAGGTATTCGGCTTATCCTGGGGTAATATTCAGATGAATTAACAAGGAAAGTGGGTGATAAAGCAAGAAGATGAGTAAAGGATGAAGAAACATGTAGAGGAAGCGGGGCGAGTTGGCAAGCCAAAATATTCATCATGAGAGCAACAAATAATATCTCAATCATTATATTTACTATAGTTATAGGAAGCTAACATTAGCTCCAGCTTGGGGATGGAAGTCTCCCTGGAGGTGCCAGGAACTACCCATCTCTAATTTTATAGATCAGTGCCTTCTCCATTAGGTTGTTCCCAAATCTCCAACTTGTTCTACTAATTCTCAAATTGCAATCAAAACCACTCTACATACTGAACATTGAAATACAAAATGAACTCAAAGTTGAGAAGCAAACTCTATTTGAAGCTAAAAAAAGGCTTAGAGTCTTGAGCTTATTTGTACCCTGCTACCTACCCTATATTGTTGAAAATCAAACTGACTTAAATAATACATAAATGCTAATGAATCCAGTTAAGCAGCTGCAAAACGAAATGGACTTCTTGACTAATTGTTAATAAACTTAGAAGTATAATTTCATCACGTGTCCACATAATCAAAGCTATGATATATAATGGAAACTACTGATGTATTTTGTCCTTATAGAGAAAACATGTTTGAAATCTTGAGCTGAAAAGAACCTCCATGTAATCTGCTATACGATCAACAAAAGCATAATGTATGATATTTGCTTCTAAGCCTTCAAAGACTAGTTGATGAGCTATGCTAGGATCTTGCTACAAATTTTCAATGAGTGCCTACACTACTTAGCCATTCTTCCATTCATCCCTTACTTCATTTATCTAATCTGGTTGGATAATAGAAATGGCACAAAGAAATGCTTCCACATCCTCATCCTTTCTTTAGAGTGTATCTGCAACAACATTTTGCTTCCATTTCTTGTAGATAATTTCAAATACATAACCAGACATCTTTGTGACCCATTTTTGTTGCTCTTCTAAAGATAATATTTGTTATAAAAAGTATTTAAGACTATCATGATCCATTTTTACCTTGAAATGTCTTCCCATCTGGTAAGGTTTCTATTGCTTAAGTGCATGTAGTATTGCTAACATTTCCTTCTCATAAATAACTTTTTGTAAATACCTTCCCTTGACTGGACAAATTTCAAAATAAATGGGTCTTCCATCTTGCATTAAAACAACACCTTCACATTCCACAATAAATCTTTTCTTTTGAAGTCTGAAGTAGCTTATACCGGTGCTTAGCACATTTCCTCTTTAATATGTTCAAAGGCCTTTGTTTCTTTTGGAGTCCAATAAAAATCATCTTTCTTCACTAATGGGTTTAGACATGCTCCTCTTCTCCTATAATTCCTAACAAACTTGAGATAATACCCAGCCAACCTGAGAAATCCCCGCAGATGCTTTATGGATGTGGGAATTTTCCATCCCTTAATGGATTTAATTTCGCTAGGGTCTACCTTAACACCTTCATGAGATACAATATGAACTAGATATTCCACATCCGATACTCCAAAGAAATATTTGGAGGTTTTTTCATATAATTTTTTCTCCTCCAATAATCTAAGCACCATGTCAACATGTTCAACATGATCCTTCCAAGACTTGTTGTAGATTATTATATCATGAAAAAATGATAAAACAAATTTTCTAAGGAAGGGTTTGAAAATGGAATTCATCAAGCCTTCAAATGTAGAAGGTGCGTTGGTAAGGCCAAAATGCGTGACCAAAAATTCATAATGACCCTCATGGGTTCTAAATAATGTTTTTGGAATGTCTTCAATCTTCATTCTGATTTGATGATATCCTAAATGAATATCCAACTTGGTGAAGTAAATTTCTCCATGTAATTCATCCAATAATTCATCAATGACAGGAATGAGAAATTTATCTTTAATAGTGAGCTTCTTAAGTTCCATATAATCTAGACACATGTGCCATGATCCATCTTTCTTGTGAACCAATAATACTCGAGCAAAGAAACAACTTTGACTAGGTTGAATTATAGTAGCCTCTAACATTTATGCAACCATACGTTCAATTTCACTCTTTTGGGCATAGAGATATTTGTAATGTGTGATGTTTGGAGGAACACTTCCTAGAATCAAATGAATAACATGATCATGATCACAAATAGGTGGGAGGCTATTGGGGGTTTCAAATACCTTGGAATGATTGTCCAATACTTTTTGGAGATCTATAAAAATAGATGATTTCGATGTGGGAACCTCTAGTGAACATAATTGTGCAATTATGCCCTATTTTTCTTTATTTTGAATGTTTTTCATGCCATTAGAGCTAATTATATTTCATGATTCCCCTTGGATACCCCTTAATTCAACTTCTTTTCTTTCCTAACTTGGGAAAACTAGTGCAGAGGATAGAGGGTTATATATTATTAAGCAAGAAGAATCTGAGTACAACAAGTTGCCTCTCACAATGACAAACCTGATAGATAAATAACGACAAAAAGAAATACATATGATATTTTACCTCATCCCCAAGCCTCGATTAATCTGATGAATGATCTATCACACTCCCAATGGATAATGTGCAATCCCTATGCAATCATTGCGTAGGCCTATGTCTTGCCTCTACAGGACTACATCATTCCAACTACTGGATCGATCTACTGGATGAAGACTCTCATTCAACTGTCCTGGATCACTACTGTTGTGTGAGCTACTCCAGGACTGTGTAAGCTCTATGTGAGCCCCTCCAGGACTGTGTAAGCTCTATGTGAGTCCCTCCTAGGCTACGTAGACCTTTGCACTATCTTCTTTCCTCTCTTCCAGTACTCTATGGCTCAAAACTTTCATTCTGATCCAAATATTTGCTTCTTCCCCTCTCACTACAACAGATCACTCGTTGGATTCACTGAGAAAATCGTGCCCCAGAAAATCGAACTGATTGATCAATATGCTCACTTGGTGTATCTCCAATTAATCCCCAAGCCTCCTGTTATAATTTTCTTGTTGATGAATCAATGACCGAGATTAAATATCTAATCATTGACTAAGTTTAAATTAGACTTGACCCTTGTCTCTTAGAATCTTCTCACCCATATTTTCATTAATACCAATTAATATTTGTATTTTCCTATGTTTAGACTTAGGAAACCCATTAAAAATATTAATTATTTTAATAAAATACAATCTTGGTGGAATTTCACCAAATGATTTTCGGGTGTTGGAGATCTCATGTGTTCTATCCTCTCCACAAAATTTTGAGGCTAGAGCACATCTGATGCCACCCAAAATAAACATTTGCAACCATCACTTGACACTATAGTGTTGGATATGGGAAGAAATTCAATTCCTTGGTTATCTTATAATGAATGAAATTATGGGTACTACTCGAATCAATCAAAACTATTACCTTTTTCTTCTTGATATGTCCTTATATATTGAGAGTTTGAGGAGTGGTAATTCCCACCAATGCCTTACAATAAATTGTTAGATTCATTTTTTCATTCTCTAGGGTTTGTTCCTGGTGTATATCGTCGTCTTTTGATGTTTCTTGTTTCTTTTCTTCCTCCTCTTCGCAATATATGAAAAATAATTTATTCTCATCACACTTATGACCTTTAGTGTATTTTCTATCACAACTATAACACAACCCTCTTTCTCTTTTTTCTTCCAATTGTTATGGTGTCAACCTTGTAGGTTGTGCAAGGCTAGTGGCAAAAAAACTTCCATCTTTATAGTTGTGAGTGGTAAGTTTCCTTGTTGCCAAAATTTTTCTTTCAAATTTTCTTGCCAACCTGAGTACCTTCTCAATGAATGGAGTTCCCATAAGGGAAACTCATGTTGGATATTATCCTTTAATGTCCTTATGAACACATCAGTCCTATCCTCATATGGAATATCTTTTACCCTTATATCCAATTTTTGGAAGTCCTCAATGTGCTCCACCATTGAACCCTTTTGTTGACGTTTATCAATTGGCTAAAGAAGGTGTTGCTCCTTGTATCCTCATAATGTGCCATAATTTCCTCCATAAAAATTGACAATGTGACAATTTGTTTATGAGAGCAAAGCCATCAATACGATACAAATTAATTGGGTTCCAAATATAAAGTTTCAATGTGTACCTTTTGTGTGTTTTTCACTTTATGGATATCAAAATATTTCTCCATCTATGGTATCCAAATTACCGGGGGACTTTCCATAAAACTTACTCATATCGACCAGTGGAAATTGGCAGGTCTTAAATCCAACGTTAGAGTCTATGAAATCATGATTAACACTTATTTTGTTCCCATCATGATTTTCCTTTACTAAAATTTCGTGTTTAATAAGGATTTCTTGTAGAAACTTTCTCAAATCTATCTTCAAATATTCCATGTTTCCTTTAATTTTTTCTTCTATACCATCCATCTTAGCTTAAGTTACTTTTTGAGACAACAAAATTTGTTTCACTTGGTCTTGTAATTTTAATATATCATGTTGTATTTCTTCCTCTCCTTCATTTGTCATAGTAGCTATTTTCAGTTGCTTACTAGGTGTTTCCATTATCTTCCTTGGGAAATCAACTAATGATAATATTATTCACTATTCCATTTTAATCACTTCAAACTAAATTTTCAAACAAAACGTATGCAATTTTTTTAAAAGACTACAAACATTTTTTTGCTTTGTGGGAGCTCAATATTGAATCTATTATATACATGTAATTTTAGATCTCAAAGGTCTGAAATTTCATCCTATGGTAGCCCTCTGAGTTCTCTTTCCAACCCCATAAGTCTGATCAGGCTTGGATTTTCCAAGAGATATTTATTCCCAACCTCCCATAATGACCTGATTATAGACTAGTTTAGTAGATAAAGATTGTACGAAGTGACACATGTCACTGTTTTGATCTTCGGCCCTGAAAACAATACACAATAAACTATAGTCCATCGTCTTTGATGGGATCTAAATTAGACATAAACTAAGGCCTGTGCCTCTAAATTAAAACATAAATTAAGGCCAATTATGATCCTTCAACACATTAAACCTCTCTTTCTACATTAGATAATGTATTTTTAACTTTAATATATTCATTAAGAAGGTTTATGAATAATTGCATATTTGTGGCTAATATTATTTACTTTTGTGGATTATTATGAGAATATTAGGCAGATTATGAAGATTTGGAGGAGGATTTAATGTAGGGAATTGTTCCCTACTACAGGAGGATCAATAATAAATAATAAATCAACAAGATACTATGGAACTCCAATGATTGATAAAATCTAGGAATGTGTTCCACTAATCAAGGGACCAAATCCACTAATCAAGGAATTTTGGTGGGGAAAGCTTCCTCAATTCATGGGAATGATTCCTAATCATTTTGTATAAGTACCAAGTCAAATTTTCCTCTAGGGAACGTTTGATAAAATCTACGAATGTGTTCCATGCCATTTAATGTAGATTCCTAGCATTGGAGATCAGATCCACTAATCAAGAAATTTTGGTGCGGAAAGCTTCCTCCATTCATGGGAAATGGTTCTTAATCATTTTGTATAAGTACCAAGTCTAATTTTCCTCTATGGATAGATTTTCATTATTGTTCTTGTGGAGAGAACTCATATTCTTGCAGCTCCATTGTATTTTCTTGCAGGGATGTAATTCTATTGATGAAAATAATGAGGATTGGTGTGATGTTAGAATTCTAAATATTGTTATCCTCAATATGTCTCTAAGTTTCCTTGGGCTTGGCCATCCCATGAATCTCATATCCCTTTTGGATGATTTTCTTTCCCTCTTTTCACTTCTTATTCACACGCATCTCTAGTTTTTATTTCTTTCTATTTTTGCATTTAGTATTACTTATTTCTTGTTGTAGGATTGAGTTAAATGGTTGATCGAAGTTCTTTTGTAGGATCACAAGCATTATTTAATCCTTGGAAAATAATTCTAAGTTTATAGTACTCATTGAGTTACTTGAATTAGTCTTCTTATTACCAAATCTAGATTGTTGGACCTCCTTTTTAGCAAGGAACAATAAATTTATGCTATTTTTTAGAGCATGCTAACAATATTCAATCACGTTGGTTCCACTTGAATTATATAAAAAAATCAATCTAATTCATAACAGAAACTACACCACTGCATTTGCACTTGATTTTGTTACAAATTTTTTAGATTTATTAGCTCACTAATTTTCGAATTTCTAGATTTTCGAATAGTAATATGTTTCTACCTTTTTGTATGTGTCAACAGAGGTATTTATGAGTGATTCCACCTGGAATGGTTTCCTAAGAAATCCTATTTAGTAACAAAAATTTTCCCATCCAATATGGATTTTATTTTCTTGGTCATTAAACCCTCACCAATTTCATCATTTCACAAGGAAAATTTTGCAAACTTTTTGATCAAATCCATCCAACTCCCAACTTTGGTTTTGAGTTCTAAAGTGGTCCTAGGCACTCCCTTGCCTCATTACATCCACCAACCACTTTCCCTAATCTTTCTTTCACCTTCAACATCCATCTTTTTACTCTCGGCTGTATCCTATAGGTTTTCAGGTGATCTTGTAGGTTTTCAGTACATCTTGTAGGTTTTCTTGTAGTGCCCTATTTTGAGGGCGAATTGAGGTAAAACCTCCAAGAAGCCACACAAGGTCACCTAAGGATCCAAACCACCTTTCACATCACCAAAAGAGATTAGCTTTCACACTCACATGAAAAAATGACAAAAAATAGATTTATTTTGTTCATTCTCATGCAAAACAGTAGAATGTTTGATGTTTTGAATCTGCATGCTTAGGACGGTAGGATTGCATACATGTTAGCTTAGTATTATTTTGAAGCAAAGCCTCTAAGAAGTTAGTTAGCAAATGGTGTGTTTTATCATTTGATTTCAATCTATTTCCTTCTACTCTCTTTCTTGCAATAGGTTAAGGTTCCATTTCAAACATTTCATTTTTTGCAATTAGTTTAGGATTTGAATAGAGTACATGCACTCCATTACATCATGAGAGCAAAGGAAGGACACATTGTTTTCCACAAATATAGTGTGGATACCTCTTATATTTTTCAAGCACTGGGTTAATAATTAAAGTCGGTAACCTTAGGAGTTGCAACATTCTAGTTGCAATACTGAGGCGCTCATCTTTTAGCGTCCTTTCCAAGGAGGTGTCAAAGTATTCTTTGTTTTATTCCCTAGTAGGTAAATCATCATCAAGATTGGTAAGTCAAGCTAAACTTGGAAATTTGTTTGATGATTTTAAACCATAAATTCTTAGAAATCTAATAAAACAAGTAGAAATGTTAAGAATGCAATATTAAGGAAAAGAAAATGCTGATATTTGTGTCGTAGAATTACATGATGTTAAACATTGTCCATCATTAGCAAGGTTTAAGGAAGTTCACCAAGAGGACAAAGGAGAAAGTCAATCACCAATGCAACTATGTTATGTAGCTCCAAGAGGGCCATGGCAACCTATTCAACCTAGTATGATGCAAGAGGCTAATTCAATATTTCAAGGTTATGCATATCCACTCAAAGTAATTGGGGCATACCCTTTCCTCAGCAACATTCACCATCTCAACCCCCAAACCAATCTTGGAAACAAGGTTGGAAAGTAACTTATGCGAGCCATCCAAAATATCCTCAGCATTTTCCTCAATATACTCCATATCCAACTCCATGTTATCCCTACCATTCATCTCCACCACAACCACAACCCCATCCACATCCATCTGAAATATCCACTCCTACTCAACTACCTATACCAATATTTCCAAATCCACACACTGAAGTAGCTCAGCTCACGTACAATGCTGAGGTACAACACTTCCAAACATTTTCTCTTGAGATCAATGGTATTCACCATATCTAAGGAAGAGCATTCCAAAAAGGAGATTATCTTGATATTATTCAAGGACCACATCTAGAAGAAGAAGATTCAAACGAGAATACCAAAGGATCATGGGATGCATTTGATGAAGAGCATACAACAAAATCAGAGATCAAGAAAGCTCCCTCATGGTTACCATCAAATCATCCATGTGTCAAGAAAACAATCAACACAAATAGGAATATTTGAAGGTCATGGAAGAAGAAGACATCCAACATTATCCAAATCAACAAGTGGATCGCGGGCATCACAACTATATTGAAATATGGTTCCAGATAGTCAGTAAGTTGCATCAACACTCTCTTCTCCAATTGTAAGTCAAATCAGTTGGTGTCTGAAATATAGGTACATGTCAAAGCATATATTTAAATCCTACACATCATTTTGTCTGTCATATTGATGTGCACATGGCTCCATTGGAATTATTCTTATACTTGAAAGTGATTTTTTTTTCCAATTAGGGTAGGATAGAAAAAAAACTAAAAACTAAAATAAAAAAATAAAAATCTCAAGTGAAAACCTCCTTGGAGGCTCCTCAAATTGGCTCATTGCTTGAAAACCTCAATGAGGCGGTCAATGGGTTGGAAAAAAAGAAAAAGAGACAAAATAAATTATCTTAGGTGAAAACCTCCTTTGGGGCACCTAGGGAGACCTACTTGTTGAAAACCTCATTGAGATGGCTAGTAGGCCTAGAAAAAAAGAATGAAAAAAAAGGCTCGCTCCATGCATCTCTTTGATGAATGCATGTAGTCTCCAACATCTGCAAGCAACAAGAACAAGTTGGTATCGAAAGGAAAATTTGTCAAGCCTAGTAAAAAGAATCAAATTTTGACTTTATCCTCCTTTGATAAAATGCTCCAACAATTCAAAGGCCATCCTAATCCATAACCCTCATCTAGTTTCACCATCCACCCATAATTCTCAATCTTCTACCATTCAGTGTGCTTCTTGTTCTAAAAAACTACAGGATGCTCTATTTTACTGCAGAATACAAAAATACATAGAGCAGAATTTTGTTTTTCCATAACTTGAAAACCATACATCCATTTTCCATGTTGTTTTAGGGGGAGATGCACATGGATGATGGTGACATGCCCAAGAAATTTCAACAAATTCCAGTGCACAATTTTCGAGAAATCAGCCTCCATCGCCTACAACCATTTTTTCATTTTCCCTATATTCGTGCGTCCATTGTAAAATATGTTTCATGGGGAGATGAATATGGATGATAGTAACATGCCCAAGCAATTTTAGAAACTTCAAGTGCAAGATTTACAAGAAATTTTTATCCATCACTTTCAACCATTTTTAGGTTTTCTCGAGATTGTTCCATCCATTGGCCACAATTTTTTTATGGGGAGGTGCATAAAGATGATGGAAAAATTCTCATAAAGTTTAAGGTCAATCCATTCTAGAATTTGGGAGATATGGACAAAACAAAAGGATGCCTTTAAACCTATAGGATTCCCTAAAAACCTACAAGATTGGTAGTGATCAATTTTAAAAGGGGAGAACAGAGGTTTCCTTCATCAAGTAGTGAGAAGGAGGGGGAACCCAACAACATAGTGAGGATTCATTAGAACTCCTCTATACTAGCAATATTCAAAGGCGGAACTAGATGGCCTTCTTTAAAAAATTTGAGGGGATATGATGATGAAGTAGCTAGAGATTTGCAATCATCTTCAGCATGGAGATCCAAAAGTCAAAGAATATCCTATAGAGCTTAGCAATTACATTAGGATCATCGACATCACCGTCCAATACCTGCACATTAACATCAACTCAACAGAAACATGCAGGTCTCTCCAACAACTATCAGGTAGGTACATGTATGCAATATTATTGACCTCTAATCTTGGGAATATTATAGTTAGAAATTTGTTGTCAATGCATGAGAGATGACGTTTTATAAGCTAAGGATGGGTCAGCAGTATCAGCCGCCTTCAACTGTTTAATTCTAGTTCACTCCTTCACTCATGCAATATTGAAAAGTCAAATTATGAAGGGTGATGATTTCAAGGAATGAGGACAACAGTTAAAGGAATAAATTTTTGCAAAGGCCAACTCACTAGAGAAATCCCAGCCCTCCATGCACTTCATTTTCACTATCTATTCATCATTCATACATCCCATTTCATTCTTGAAAAGCAAAGATATCATCCTCTCCATTTTCACAAACCTACACTACTCCCTTTGAGCCCTAGCATCATTATCCAATCCCTCTTCATTATTTCAGTCTCATACAGTTAGAAGACCCTTAAGGAGGAGGAGTGACTACTACAGGAAAGCATAATGTTGCTACAATAAGGAAGAAGTGAACAAATTAAGCTAAACCCCAAGATGAAAAAGCTTAAGAGAGACCTAATTAAAATAGAAAACTCCAAGGCCATTAGGCAATCATATAGGCCACAAGAGAAAAGATGAAGGCAACAAAATTAAATGGGGCGTTCACCTTGAAAATAGAACTCAAACTGCAATGATAAAAAGAGGGTTTCTAAGAGGTCTCTAATCCCTTTCTAGCTTTTTTCCAAGGCCTAAAATATGTTATAAAAATGGGAGAAAGGTAGGGAAGTCAAGTAAGGGTTTTCCCTAACCTCAAACTATCATTTACGCTCAGAAAGGGTATCCTATAGTTTTAACAGGGTTTCTTTTAAGTTTTATGTAGTTTTGACAGGAATTACTATAGGATGTCTTGGTTCTCATCTAAATGCAATTTGAAGGTGTTAGATGTGTCCAAATGGTGGAACAAGGTAGTAGAAGATTTATAATGGTGTAGAAGACCTTGCCAAACTGAAAAATATTCCTGAACCAATCTTAACTAAGGGGAAGAAGGCAAGCTAATGGTCTCAAGAAACAACGATTTTTTCTTTGCACAAATATGTTTTTGGGCTTGTCATTGCAGAAATTGCAGCCTATATTCTTAATGCACAAGAGACAGGCCACTTGGGACATAGATGAGGCACAATGAGGCCACTAATTTGCTTAGAGGAGGAGAAACACTTTCAACAGGGGGGTATGATGGGCCTCTAAATTATACATAAATTAAGGCTCATGCCTTTAAATTAAAACATAAATTAAGGCCTATGAGCATCCTTCAGGACATTAAACCTCTCTTTATACATTAGATAATGTATTTTTAACTTTAATATATTAATTAGGAAGGATTATAAATAATTTCATATTTGTGTGGAATATTATGAGAGTATTGGGCAGATTATGAATATTAGAAGGAGGACTTGATTTTGGGACTTGTTCCCTACTATAGGAGGATCAATAATAAATAAGAAATCAACAAGATATTATGGAATGATGGCACAAATTCCTCCATTGATGGGGAATGATTCCTAATCATTTTTAATAAGTACCAAGTCGAATTTGCCTCTAGGGAATGATTGAGAAAACGTAGGAATGTGTTCCCTGCCATTTAATGCAAATTGCTAATATTGGGGACTAGATCCACTAATCAAATTATTTTGGTGGGGAAAGCTTCCTCCATTCATGGGGAATGATTCTTAATCATTTTCTATAAGTACAAAGTGGAACTTGCCTCTAGGAATAGATTTTCATTACTGTTCTTGTGGACAGAACTGGTATTTTTGCATCTCCATTGTATTTTATTGTAGGGATGTAATTCTATTGATGAAAATAATGAATATTGGTGTCATTCTCATATTCTAAATATTGTTCTCCTCCATAGATATCTCAATTTCCTTGGGCTTGGCCATCCGAGGAACCTCAGATCCCTTTTGTATCATTTTCTTTCCTTCTTTTCACTTCTTATGCACATGCATCTCTAGTTTTTATGTCTTTCTATTTCTGCATTTAGTATTAACGATTTCTTGTTGTAGGATTGAATTCAGTGGTTGATGTAAGTTCTTTTGCAGGATCAAAAAAATCATTTCATCCTTGGGAAATCTTTGGAAGTTCATAATAATAATTTACCTGCTTGAATTAGCCTTCTTATCCCCAAATCTAGATTGTTGGACCTCCTTTTTAGAAAAGAACAATAAATTTTTGCTATTTTTTAGAGCATGATAAAAAGATTCAATTGAGTTGGTTCCACTTGAATTAGATCACAAAAACATTTTAGTTCATATAAAAAATTAACCCATTGCATTTTCGCTTGATTTGGTTAGGCATTTTTTAGATTTACTAGCTCACTAGTTTTCAAATTTCTAGATTTTGAAATAGTAATGCTTTTTTATTTTTATTTTGCACGGGTTAACATAGGTATTTTTGAGTGATTACACTTGGAATGGGGACCTAAGATATCCTATTTAATAAAAGAAATGGTCCCATCCAATTTGGATTTGATTTGCTTGGTCATTAGCACTCACCAATCTCGTGCATCTCAGGAATGGTCTGATGCATCTCAGGAATGGGTTGATTTACCTCCAGTTCATTCAAAACTAAAGACACAAGAGGAACCTAAAAGGTATGGTTAGTTGAATGTGGTTTTGAAAATAGGAACAAGAAATGCTAAAAATAGAATTCCTAAAATAGCATTCCTATAAATAGTAGTTCAGCCAGTGTTGATCTTAGCAACAATGGATGGAAAAAACGAAGTGCTAAAAATAACATTCTATAAATAGCATTTCGAGATACCTTCCTATTTTAGTCAGTCCCTAAACTAAAATAGTGAAGTAAAATTTGAATTTGATCTTTGCAGCAGTTTGTAAAATAATTAATTAATTCATCTTGAGTTAATTAGTTAAGGAAAATCAAACGTGAAGTCTATGTGGGGACATGCAACATTTTCTCCATTAATTGAGGAATTTATCCATTAGTTAAAGAGATAAGTTGTAATTTGAGTTGTAATTACTTGACTTAGTTAACTGAGTCAAGTCTAGTTAGATTAATTCAAACAACTTGTTGAATTAATGTAAGTTCAGTTAGTTAATGGTTGCATGCATGTAGCTACTGCACTTCAGATAACTGAGTATTCTCTCATAAATAACTCATGCATGTCAGTTTAGACAAAGACCCAGTTAAGATCAGATGTAGGGGAAATGTACAATTAGTTGTAAGAATATTCCATTGTGAATATTCCTTGCATGCAGAAGGAATTCTTACCTTGAGGATTGCACAGTTAGTTCCTCAGGTTTAGTGAGTGTTATGAAGCCAATTCACACATGTGACATCATTGGACTGCAAGAAAAATTGCGCAAGGAAATAGGACGCTTGGTGGGCTTGAGGAGGACATATATAGTGTCTATTAAGTCTGCAAGCTGTATTGTTTGATTGCAGAGAGAGAAGGACAGCTTGAGAGCAGATTCTTTTTATAATTTGAACAATATTTCCACTTGTATGATAATACAGAGTTGGGGTTTTAGGCTAGGCTTTCCCTGGTTATATCTTCTATGTTATGTGTGAGTGATTTCTCATTCTCATTTATATGTGTTCTCTTGATCTTCCTGAATTCGATTAAGGTTCCGCAAAGTGGTGTATAAGTAGATCTTGTATTGCACTTTAGTATATTGCATAATTTGTTGATCTACAGTGGGAATGTCTACATGGTATAAGAGCAAAGGTGATCAAGGAAAATAACAGTGTACAAGAAGGAGAAGTTTGAAGTTTGGTTCCTGAATATAGAAATCGAGTTCTTATCACATCTCTATTTCACCTATGGCATTCAGTGGTTTAAGACTCGAGTATGCCCTTGATGGAAACTCGAATTATGTAGCCTAGAAGGATTGCATGGACGCAGTGTTATAGGATAACGGTCTAAAGGAATTCATTGATAAGGACGTCCCCAAGCCAGCTGATGCTACTCAACTAGCTGAATGGAAGAAATGTGTGGCTAAAGAGAGGAGAATCCTCCTGGAGGGAGTTCGAGATCACATTGTGTCAAGCCTCCATGGGAAGGAGGCTTTGTTTTCAATGTGGAAAACATTAAATTATTTACATCAGAACAACAATGATTAGAGGAAGCTGGCATTGAAGGAAAAGCTTCGTAAGATCAAGTGTGAAAAGGGCGACGTGATCTCTACATATCTTAACAAGCTTACCACGTGTAGGGATGAGCTTGGAAGTGTAGAGATCACTACCACTGATGATGACATGGTGAGTCTTGCACTCCTCGGTCTTCCTAAGAGCTGGCATAGCTACAAAGACATAATTAATGGAAGAGAAAAACTGCTAGATTGGGAATGGCTTTGGTCAGATTTGATGTAGGAGGAAATCAGAAGAAGCACCAGAGGTGGATCCTCATCGAAGAAAGATGATGAGGAAAATATAGCCTTAGCAAGTAAGGCAACGAAAGGGAAATGGAAGGCATCCCATCCCAAATTTGGTTCTTCCCATTGTGGGAAGAAAATTGACAAATCGAAAGTGCGATGCTTTCATTGTCATGAAGTGGGCCATTATGCTACGAATTGTCCATAGAAGAAATCCAAGAAGGGTTCCTTGAAGGGATCTAATGGTGAGGCACTGTCCTCACAGTTTGAGATGGATTTCTCACTTATCCCATGCACAGTTT
Organism: Pinus taeda; assembly: GCA_000404065.3. Lineage (NCBI taxonomy): Eukaryota > Viridiplantae > Streptophyta > Pinopsida > Pinales > Pinaceae > Pinus > Pinus taeda. The sequence continues at coordinate 122,598 of APFE031304510.1, read as the reverse complement.
CATCCTTGGTGGGATTTGTGTGGTACTTGGATAGTGGAGCTTCATTCCAATTGTCAGGTGACAAGAATCCTTTCAGTACCTTGGAGGAGAAGGATCTCTAAATGCAGATTGAGATGGGGGATGATGGAAAGTACCGTGTTTCTAGTGAAGGTACGATTGTGTTTTAGAGGAAGCATGGAACTCCCCTCACCTTGACTAATGTAAATTATGTACCAGGTTTGAAGAAGAATCTTGTGTCTGTCAATATGCTAGAAGATATATACTGCGATGTAGTCTTTAGTAAAGGAAAGGTATTCCTTATGCATATCGGTACTGGACAAACAAAGTGAATACGGATTCGAGTCAAGAATCTCTACAAGCTGGAGGTAGATAACTGTGCTACTTTGAGTTCCAAAGTTGAGATGGTGCAGAGCTAAGATATTGGCGAGCTATGGCATAGAAGACTGGGCCAGTTGCACCATGGAGCCCTAAGGATCATGCAAAAGATTTCTACATGATTACCTGAGGGAATACATGAGAAAACAACTACATGCAAAGGTTGTAACTTCGGTAAGTATGTGAAATATTCCTTTCCGGATCGAGATAGTAGATTTGGAGCAATCTTGGAGTGATTTCACTCAGATATTTATGGGCAGTTCTCTACAGCCTCCACCGCTAAACAAAGGTACTATGTTATTTTTATTGATGATTTTTCTCATAGATGCTGGATTTAATTTATGCAAAATAAGGATCAGATCTTCTTGAGGTTTTTTGAGTTTAAAGCCTTAGAAGAGAAAAAATATAGAAAGAAAATAAAAGCCTTGCATAGAGAAAATGGTGGAGAGTATGTCTCCCAATACTTTAAAGACTTCTGCCCTGCAGAAGGTATTAAATGGGAATCGATGCCACCCCAATAACCCACATCATAATGGGGTGGCCAAAATAATGAACAGATCAATTGTGGTAGCAGCTCTAGCAATGTTGCATCACCAAAGCCTACAACTGCATTTGTGTGCTGAGGCATGCAATACAACAATATAGTTTTAGAACAGAAGCCCACACCATATACTAGGGATGAAGACACGTATGGAGGCCTATTCCGGGAAGCGACCTAATGTAAGTCACTTCTAAATCTTTGGATCATCAGTTTATTGTCAAGATGCCAGGAAGAAGCTAGACCCAACAGTTGAGTTGGGAATACTTGTGGGGTACACAGATACACCCCATAACTATCGGGTGTACCTAGCTTCCACTCAAAGGACTATGGTACGCAAGGATCTGAAGTTTGATGAGTAGAAAGCGATGTGATTATCACTTGGAGGGAGCTTGAGTTGCATGCAGATGAAGAAATTTCAGTTCCTAAGGATGAGGAGCCTTAGATTGATGTTGAGAAACCACATGTAGAGGATCTAGGAGTGGATACATCCACTCATGTTAATACTTCGAGAGATGCACATGAATTTTTAAGGGAAGCTAACATGTTGATGTTGGATGTGTGGGGGAATGTGGGACAACGATATTCTCACTGGAGGAGGTCACTTGAGTGGTACACTAGGCAGATGGCCCTACTTGGCAAGTGTGTATATACCAAGCCTTCTTCATTCGCGGAGGCAGTGCAACAACCAGTCTGGGTCGATGCAATGGTAGAGGAGTACGACTATATCTTTCGAAATAGTGTGTGGAATTTTCTCCCAAGGCCTCAAGGCAAGTCAGTAGTGAGTTCGAAATGGCTTTATAAGGTAAAACAAGCAGCTGAAGGTAGTGTTGAGAAACATAACACAAGGTTTGTTTCCTGGGGTTTCTCACAGGTCGAGGGGATTGACTACGATGATACTTTTGCACCTATAGCAAGGTACTCATCGATTAGATCGATGTAGGCACTATCAGCTCAGATGGGGTGGAAGATCCGCCAGATGGATGTGAAGACATCATTCCTAAATGGGAATATTGAGGAGGAGGTCTACATTGAGTAGCTAGAGGGTTTCGAGACCTACAATCGTGAGTCACATGTGTGTAGACTCAAGAGGGCTTTGTATGGGCTGAAGCAAGCACCCCATGCTTGGTACACCAGGATCGATAGCTATTTCACCGGTTTTAGCTTAACCAAGAGTGCAGCAAATGCGAACCTTAACCAGATAATGGTAGAAGGTAAACCATTGATCATTGTTCTTTATGTTGATGATCTGATTTTTACAGGTGATGATGAGCTAATATAGTCTTGCAATGAGGACCTTGCAAGCGAGTTCGAGATGAAGGACATGGGCCTTATGCACTACTTTCTAGGCATGGAGGTGTGGCAGAAAGATGGGGAAGTATTTGTGTCTCAAGGCAAGTATGCTAATGAGATGTTCAAGCGCTCTCACATGGAGAAGTGCAAGCCCATGGAGACTCCTCTAGCTAGGAACTAGAGGAAGGAAGGTAGTACATCAGGTGAGGCAGTAGCTACTACTATTTATTGATAGCTAGTAGGTCACTTATGTATCTGATGAACACACGACTCGATTTATGCTTTGTGGTGAACCAACTGAGTCAAGCTATGATTCATACCACCAATCTATTTTAGAAGTCAACGAAGCATGTGCTGACATACCTCAAAGGCACATCTCAGTTCAAATTATGGTACAGAAGAACAGAGGGAGTGAAGCTTCAGGGCTTCACAAATGCGGATTGGGTAGGGAGTCCATCATATCGGAGGATCACTTCTGGGGGAATCTTCAAACTTGGTTCAAATGCAGTTTCCTGGTATAGCAGGAAACATAGATCAATTGCACTTAGCTCAGCAAAGCCTGAATACATGGCTGCTAGTCAAGCTGCATGTGAGGCCATTTGGATGTGGAAGATTCTAGTGGGATTTTTTGGTCAGATGATGGATCCTATAGTGATCTACTGCGATAACTAGAGTTGTATCAAACTCTTTGAGAATCTAGTTTTTCATGACAGATCCAAGCACATAGATATTTGGTATCATCACCTCCGAGACTGTGTGGTCAACAAGATCATGTTGTTGTTGTATGTTTCGACTGAGGAAGAGGAGGTAGATATTTTGACTAAGCCATTGTCAAGGTGCAAGTTTGAGCTCCACAGAGACAACATTGGGGCTACTGATAATCCCTTTCTTGTTCAGAGGGAGTGTTGAAAATAACAACAAGAAATGCTAAAAGTAGAATCGATAAAAATAGAACTACCATAAATAGCAGTTCAACCAGTCTTGTCCTTAGCAACAATGGATGGAAAAATAGAAGTGCTAAAAATAACATTCTATAAGTAGCATTTCGGGATACCTTCCTATTCTAGTCAGTCCCTAAACTAAAATAGTGAAGTAAAATTCGAATTTGATCTTAGCAGTAGTTTGTAAAATAATTAATTAACTCATTTTGAGTTAATTAGTTAAGGAAAATCAAACTTGAAGTCTATGTGGGGACATGCAATAGTTTCTCCATTAATTAAGGAATTTATCGATTAGTTAAAGAGATAAGAGTGAGTTTTAATTTGAGTTGTAATTAGTTCAAGTCTAGTTAGATTAATTCAAACAATTTTTTGAATTAATGTAAGTTTAGTTAGTTAATGCTTTCATGCATGTAACTACTACATTTTAGATAACTGAGTATTCTCTCATAAATAACTCATGCATGTTTGTTCAGAGAGACCTAGTTGAGATTATATGGAGGGGCAATGTACTATTAGTTGCCAGAATATTCTGTTGTGAATATTCCTTGCTTGTAGAAAGTATTCTTTCCTTGAGTATTGCGCAGTTCTTCAGGTTTAGTGAGTGTGATGAGGCCAATTCAATGAGCCCCAAAAATGGGTAATTATATGGGCTCATTTAGCCTCCTAATTCAACTTAATCCACCATTCTGATTATTTTATTGCATTTTTTTTATTATATTTATGCTAATAGAGTGAATTGGGTTAGTCATTATGCCAAAAAGTCTAATGTGCTCTTTATGCAAATTTTTGGTCAATTTTGAGACAAAATGAAAGGTTTAAATGAGCACTTGGCAGCCAAATTCATGGAAGAATAAGAGATACAATTTGTAGGAAGGTGTCCCCTTCATTTATCAGCCCTTACCTTGAGTTCTCCATCAAAAACTTGGAGCACAAGGGGTAACAAAGAAAGTCAAGTAGGACTGTTGTTAACTGCAAGTTTTGGCAGTCGAGTCCCTAAAGTTTAGGAGGACTGTTAGGGTCCTCAATTTGTATAAATAAGAAGACTTAGGGCCTCATTTGAGTTAGTCAGTTTTTAGTTAGTTTTTAGTTGGTTTTTAGGCAGGAGGTAGTCAGATGTTAGTTAGATTTTAGTCAATAGGTTAGCTCTGCATTTCAACACATTTTCAAGCTTTTGCTTGTAGACAGTTTTTGGGATCTAATTATTTTTTTGATCAATAAAGATGAATCCAGCTTTGCACCAGCTCTAATCTTTCTTAGGAGGCTATAGCTCTTGGGGATGGGCCCAACCCAAGTGCCCAATACATCCTTTGTGTACTTTTATGTGTCTTTGCTACATTCTTAGAATAAAATATGTTATTTAGGTTAAAATCTTCTTTTGTTACTTAGGTTGCTTTTGATGATTAAAATATCTTTTCATGCTTTAGGTTGATTTGACAGTTTGAGTACAAAAAAGATCTTCAGAAAATGCCATCAAGTAACCCTTGATCTCACCTCTCCCTCCTTGGGACCATGAGCGGAGACCAAGGCATACTTACTGGCACAAAAACATTGTTTTTCCTTTCAATGAAATTGCTAGTGTTAGATTTTTTAGTTAGGAAAGTTGATACCAGTTGTACTTGCATGTTTAGAATCTGTTCTTACTTTGTTTCCATACTTATCTTGCATGATGTTTTTGCCAATAAATTCCTGTTCATCATATTTCGAGTTTGTAGGTCAAAGTAGGTCTAGCTAGATCTCTAGTTTTTCTAGTATTTGTTCGATCAATTTTGAGAAATAGTGTGCAGATCACCTATAATACATACCTACCTATCTTTCCTCCATCAGAAAACCTGCTGCAACCCCCTAACTCAGATTCCTCCCTTTCATTTGCCACCCCTTTTCCAATTTGACCTAATTCCCATATCTCTGTGCAACCTTTCTCCCTCCATCCTTGAACCAAATCCAAATGCCTTAACCACTCCCTAGCCTCATTCACCAGGTCCTAGACCATTTAACATCCTTATCCAACCTCCATTTCCACTTTCCCACCATTTTTCCACCATCAGCCCTTCAAAATTCCCTTTCAGAACATCCTGCAGAAGCTACAGAACATCCTCTAGAAGCTACAATACATCCTGTGGAACCCCTACAGACTTCCTGTAGAAGCTCACGAAAGCAGTTTCTTGAGATCCGATCACTGTGAAACTCTCTAAAAGGGTGCTAGGGACCCCTTAAGCCGTCTTCTCACCTTCCCAACCTCCTGCAAGCACTTCCTTTCACCAATCAACCTTTGCATAGTCAAAAACAATTAAAGCACATGCATAATAATTCTGACAACTTACTCAAAAATACAAAAAGATGTTTTTTCCAGATTTTACTACAAAAGGACCTTATTCACATGCATTTTACCTTTGTAAAAGTTAATGGCATTCATTTCCACGTCTTTCATCTCTTTTCTTGCACCAGTAGGGTTAGTCGGTAAAACTAGGGTTTGCTAGGGTTTGCATTTCTTTTTAGCTTTTAGCTTTTTTGTGTAAGTAGACTAGCCTCTTTTGAGTTAGATTTCATCCATCACAGTTAAAAGCTTCTTTGAAAAGCTCATAGAAGTTGGCTTAAGCTCTTAGCAGACTTGTGCTAGCTAATCAAGTGACAGTCGCGGCAAGAGCTAGTACTTGTGCATATAGCACTGTTGCTGCCAAGTTTGTTACGAACTATCGAGTTGATAAAAGTAAAGAAGGGAGTCCCAGGAGTTGCAACATTATTGCTGCAATACTAGAGCCCACCATGTTTTTAGCACCATTGCTGGGGAAGCATCAGAGTATTTGTGATTGCTTCTTTTATTCTATTTTCTACTACAACCTTCTGCTAAGTAGTTTATTTCAGCAAGAGTCGAGTAGTTGTTTCATTTTCATTCTGCAATTTCATTTCCATAAAAGTAGATTAGACATTTCCTGCTTTCATAGACTAGTATTTCTTCCGAAATTTCATTTCTACAAGCGTAGCTTAGCATTTCATTCCTGTAATTTCATTTCATTAAAATAGATTAGTCCTTTCATGCTTTCATTTCAATTCTGCATTTTCATTTCAGCAAGATAGATTTTAGTTAGTTGCAGTTCAATCTATTTCAGTTTTGCAGGTACAAGAAGAAAAAAAAAAAATCAACCAAAAAGATTTCCTTTCATGCCTTGTAGGAGTAGAGATAAGTCAAAAAAATGTTTGCACAACACCCCCGCTTCTTCACATATCCAACATTCTCTCTTCTTCGATGGTCGTGATTAAGAAGAACCCTTAGGTGCACAACAAGACATATTTGAAGAACCTCTAGGGGAGAAGAAGAAGAAAACATTCCTCTAGAGAAAATGGCTAAAAACAAAAATGTTGGGAGTAATACCTTATCCAAAAATGAGTTTGCAAATTAGATGGAAGATTTCAAAAGCGAGGTGAGGCAGTTTCTTTCCACGCAACTAGATACCTTGCAAATCCAAAGGAAGCAAGAGGAAGCCAAGAAGGCTTTGGCCATCTTTTGTCCCAAGTGCACTAGAAAGCATCCTAGGAACGAATGTCCATTGCACTCCATAGAAGTGTGTTTTGTTTGTGAAAGAGACCATCCTACAAACCAATGCCCTTGCTTGCCTGAATTTAAAGCGACATATCAAAGAGCCAAAGGCACCACTGAAACAGATTATTTCATGAACCAAAGGGGGCCACATGGACCCAAAAATTACCAACAGGGAATGCAAGGTGTTATCACTCAGGTTGTCCCTAGGCTCCTAATAGGGATACGGCCAAGGTAACCACAAACCAATCTTTGGATGGCAGGTTCTAGCCCTCTTGCAATCGGAGAGGGCTCTCTCCTTATGATTCAACTTTTGTTGATGATTTTAGGCTAGCTTTCTGGCTTCAAGGGAGTGTTGCTTGTGATTGGATGGAAGGTAGGATTCTCGAACAAAGAGGCAAGGTAAAGTGTGATAAATTTCGAACCATTGGGCATGTAGTCACAGATTGAGGCTTACGAGCGTTTTCTTGGTCACAAGGGGATACAGAGTGGGATAGCCACACAGGATACAATTATCGATCTGCTGAAAGTATGGAATGAACATCAGGGATGAAAGGAAAAGGAGAATCATTTCATCATGCTGAAAAGGACGAGAAATGGATGAATGGGATCCAGGAGCAATTAAGAATTCCTAAACATGCACTCATATGTGAAATAAACAGTGTAAACAAGATCATTTAAGTATACATGCTCATAACTATTTCTGAAGAAAACATCGAGAAATGCAAAAATTGAACTTAAGGTGTAATGAAACAAATCTTAAGCTATTCTTTTTTCCTGCAATTTAGAAGGCGGAATGGTGGTAAAAAACATAAAAGTAAATAGAGGAGAGAAACACTTCTTGAATCATGTAGAAGCACAGGAATTCCGTAATCATTCCTTGGCCAAGAGAAAACATCAAGTAGTTTCACAATCCATGCTTTCAGCAATCTTTGATTATGAAAATTATGACAGTTACAGTGCGAGTCTCTTTTCGGAGAAAATGCTGGAAAGGAAAACTGACCAACTACTACTACCAATTAACCAACCCCTCACAACATTGTTCAGGGTGGTATTTATAAGCAAAATATCAGAAAGACATCATTACAACCGACCTAAACAGGTCTGCTAGAAAACTCTTCAAAAATCTAAGTGTTGCTGGAATCAAATGCAAGTAAATCTTTTTGGTTGCGCTAGGGGCAGCTGAATCAGAAAAGGTGACAATGTGGCCCTTGGGGGCTAGATGCGGTGCTGATGGAATGATTGTGCTTTGGGAACTGCAGTTTTGCTCTGGTGTGAGTTAAATGTGCAATAATTATGATTTGAGAGCCTCAAGTGGCTTTGCCCTCTTTCTATGAATCTTCTGGAAGATATTAAATGTTCTCCTGCTTTGGGCCACTGCTCAAGATTTTCATTGATATTCTTTGCCGCTACATTGATGTCTTCCGCCATCGACTGATACTCTTTGACACGCTTGATGCCTTATGATTTGATCTGATACACTTTAAACTCTGTCATTGATCTGCTGCTGTCTTTAAACCGGATCATTTTGGCACGATCGGGCAATTTTCAGGCTTTTTGGCGCACAAAGGGCTAAGAAATCAAAAGATTCCCTGAAGATTCCTCGAAACGGCCTATTTCCCGCAGCGATGCGCAACTAGCACTTCGCGCTACTCGTGCATCGAAAACTGCCTCTGTTTCTTGTTCTGAAGCTCCGAAGTGCGATTGTTCTTCTTGCGCGAAGTTTTGGCTTTCTGGCTGTTGACGTTAGCATGACGTCGACTGTACGGTGGATGACGTCAGTTGTGGTGGGTCCCTTGTACAGAGTAACATGGTGAGGCACTGATATTGGAGGTAATGCGATGAATTAGCTCTGATGCAATCGCAATATGGCATCGGCAGGGAATGGAGGGTGCTTATGTTGGGCATTTGGCGCTTGCGACCGCCGACCGCCGATATCGCGATATCGCGTCGGGTGGTGCCGGATGGGTCATAACTTGCATGGAGGGGAAAGTGTGATGTTGCGATGCGATCTGGCTTTAAGGTTCTACGGAGTGTAAGGTTTTGAGCGGAAAGAGCAAGTAGGTGGGTGCTAAGGGCATTTTGAGGTTTCGAAAGGGGTCCGGTTACCTGAGAGGGATTTTATACTATGGAAGGAGTCCATTGTATCTAGGAGATGGTTTGAATGTCAAGGGTTCTCGCTAAGTTTCAGGTAAACTGAGCAATTCCCGGGGGTGCTTATGGCTATTTTCAACCAGGGGGAGGGATATTACGTAAGGGAAATTTACTTAATATTAATAGGGGGACGGGAAGAATAGGGAGCTAAATAATAATGTTAGTGGTTAATATGGAGGTGGTAAGAAAGCGCTAAGTTCAGGAGAGCTTAGGCTGCTACAAGGGGGTAGGACCATTCTTTCGGGAAAGTATGGAACAACTTTGAGTGAAGCAGATCTTTACTCAAGCTAGTGTTATGAAAATGATGGAAATTAAGAGGTGTCAAGCAGATCTTGACCTCTTTTTGGGAAGTTAGTTAATGATTGGGGAAAGCAGAGAAGGGGAGTTAGTTATACCTCTTTTGAGCTTCTCGCATAGAATTTCTTGCTGATTGCCTGAGTAAAGATGACACCTGGAAATCTGGGACTGATCAGCAATTAAGATTCAGCAACCTCAAAACTACCTACCCAGCCTACTTGCCTAACATTTTTTCTTCTTTTGATTTGGGTGCACTTAGACTTGCAAACCCATCATTCCATTTTTCTTTTCATGCTTTCCTATCTACAGACTACCCTTATTTCATCCGAGGGCCCAAATTAAACTGTTGGGCTCCTCTGCTTCTCTACCTATCTAAGAATCTGCCAAGATTAAGCTGTTTGGACAGATTTACATTCCCTATATTCTAAAACAGGAAATTTAAACCTAGGGAGACCAAGATTAAGCTGTTTGGACCTCCCTTTAACTGAAAATTGGTGACACCGGAATAACTTCTCAAAATTTGGAAGGCAGTTAAATGAACTTTGAGTAGCCTTCTTCGCTTGGAGACTGTTAAGCAAATATGGAGCATTGCAGCATGCAAAGTATGACATATTTGGCCTGTAAAAATGTCAATCATGAAATATGAGTAACCTGCTGCAGCAAGAGGCTAACACCCTCATCTCTCTAAATATCACCCATTATCTTCTTTTCTAGATTAGGTCTAGCAGTTGGGGTTCTATTGCCACTGCAACAATTAGATCCACCAGTTGAGGGTCTACCACCATAGTGCCATTCAGATTTAGCAACTGGGGTTTTATCGCCACCGCAGTCCAACTCACATTCAGCAGTTGAGGGTTTCACACACAGATCTAACCATTTTTGCAGGGAGGCTTGTGGCTCCTATACCCTAGGGTGATTCTCGCAGGACGTTGGGAAGGATGCTTATAAGAGACTTAGCCCATACGAATTAGGACAATGAGTAGATCGAGGTGGTACCATTCACTTGTCAGCTTCAATTTTTGGGTGGTCCCAAATTTTTTCAAAGTGACGACAAGTGAATAGGATCTGTGTATGGTAGAAACCAAATCTCAAGCCATGGCCAATGAAAAGATCGAGATCCTTGAAAAATACTTGGCTTCTTTCAAGATCCTAGTGAACCAGATGCAACAATTCATGGACACATTCACAAGGGGCAATTCAGGGTTGCAATTGGAGGAACATGGATTTAATGAAGACCTTGAAGAGGAATCTAGCCATCATATTCACTTCTGCGGAAATCACCAACATTCCCACCCTCAACCACCCAAGCTAGACATGTACAAATTTGATGGCTCTAATCTGACAGTATGGGTAGCACAAATGGACCAAATAGTTAACTCTGAATGATACCAGAGATGATGAAACTAAACTACATGTGGGAGGCCTTTACCTGGACCAAGAGAGATGGCAATGGTGGCAGTGGCATCAAAAATGCTATCCCGGGAAAATTAGTTGGCAAGTGTTACAAAATCCATTTGTGATCGCTTTGACCGCGAATCTAATTTTTTGGGTCGTCTTACTAAGCTTTGACAGATGGGGACAATAAAAGACTACATTGCAGCCTTTGAGACATTCACCATCTGCACAGAAGGCCTGGGAGATTAATTCTACTTGGAATGTTTTATAAGTGGTCTCAATGAAGCCATCTAAGCCCATGTCTGGATGCACCACCCACCGACATGGATGGATGCTTGCAAAAAGGCTATCTAAGTGGAACGTGCTTTATCTGCCCAGTCACCTTATCCAAAGTTCATAGCCAAGGGACACCCCACCTAGGATTAGGGCACTACCCAAACACTTAAGGTTCAAAAGGTGTCCCCCGTAGAAATGGCTGAAAGAAGAAAACAAGGATTATGTTACTACTGTGATGACAAATACTCCCAGGGGCATAAATGCAAGGAACCCAAATTCTTCCAAATTGATGTTACAGATCATATCTCATCTAAGGAAGCGCCACCCCTTGAGGGACTAGAGGAGGAAGATGAGGACATCTAGTAGCACAAAGAGCTCCTAGCTATGCCAGAAGAACCAATTATCTCGCTACATGCTTGGGCAGGCATTTCTGTTTCACAAACTCTTAAAATAAGAGGTTTTATTAAACATTGCCCTGTAGTAGTATTGATTGATAGTAGCAACGCTCATAACTTTATCCATTAGAGAGTCGCTGAAGCTATTCATTGTTTTGTCAGGGTAGTCTCTAATTTCCAGGTCCAGATTGCTTATGGGGGACAATGAAATGTGAAGGCCACTATGAAAATATCAAACTTTAGATGAGAGATTACCACCTAAAGACCCACATTTTTTCCATCAACATGGGTGGTTGTGACATTGTCTTGGGTGTTGAATGGCTTCACACACTAGGCCCAATCACAATGGATTTCTAGGAGTTATATATGAGTTTTAAGTAGAATTACCACATTCATAGCCTCCGTGGACTCCAGGCAGGTGCTCCTTCTATCATCAACTCACATTGAATGGAATTTTTTTTTAAAAGGGCCATCATGGAGTTATCATCCATTGTAATGCCATCCAGGGCATCGATCCCACTTGTTATAGACATATTTGGGCACAACAACCCCAATCACATATGTCCATAAAACCAAGGGCTTCTAAGTCCCTAGAAGTGTTGTTTCATACCCTAAAGGAGCAAGGTCAGCTGATTACATCATCTCCCAAAAGTTCTCCATGAGAAATTACTCAGAACTGGTCAAAACTGGATCATACAAACTACTCAGTGCTAAGGGCATGATGCATCTCACCTACCACATGCAAAAAGTGTGATGCATACTAAAAATCCCTTCTATAGGGTGTGATGAGCAAAAGTAGACAAATGGTAGAGGCAGTTGGCTAGGTGGAAATCCAGAGAGTCTTCTAGAAATTGCCCATTTGACACTTGTCTCTCTGAATTTGGCTAGGGATGAGTAAGAGATCATGAAATCTCCAAGTGGAACCAAGAACTATCAGAGAGATGACACTAATAAAAATCCGAGAAGCTGACTCACCCACCTACAAACATCTATATATGGATCCCTCATCCTAGAGATCTAGGGGGTTGGAATTTTGTATTTTGTAGGGAAGTGTTGTTGGTTTCTCTGTGCAACATTGTATAGTTGGGTGATCTAAGATTTTCATGAGGTGAAGAGGGATTTCACGCTAGGAGGATGGCACTAGGTCAGACCAAGGGGTTGTAACGCTCTCTTCTACTACTTCTATCAATAAAGCTATTTGAGTTTTCCTCCATATTCTTGTATATCTATGAATCTTTGTATTGATTTATGCATTTGTATGGTTAATATACATCTGATCCTATATTGTTTATGGTTATAGATCTCTATGCTTTGATGGTATTATGCTGCTTTGGCTCTATAGGTGTTCTTTGAAGTGGGACAAGTAAGGAAGGAGTGGCGAAGTTCTGTCAAAGGAGGGAGGAAACAAGCAAGGAGCCAAGCAAAAGACTGAGGTTGGTACTCTCTGCTTTTCTCTCATCTATCTCTCATAAATGAAAACACAAGTGAATTCACTTTGTTTGTTTCTAAGATAGCTACCCATCTTAGTGGGACTAGTAGCTCTAAATGGACATTAGTTTTCTCGATAAAAAAATGGAAACTCTGCTGGGGAGCAAATAGTATGTTCACTTGTTTCTATTTGTTTTCTTTATAAACTACAAATGGAGGTTGAAGTTAAGCTAGCTAGCCTTCGAACTGCATTTGCTATGCAAGTGCAAAGTAGAGCAACGTTGCTTCAGTCAATCTCCGGGTTTGCTTATGAACTGAACAACTGACTTGCAAACATCCTAAGTGTCCTGGTGGTAGCTTAAGTAACCTCATTAGATCAGCCCCTATACTTTGTGTTTACTGCCTATCATTAGCTTAGCCTAAACCCTGAACTCAGCTGCAAACTGTGAGAAAAATCGAAGCTCAGTCTCATCCCTGGACCATCACATTGTCTCTCATTAGCAGTTTGGATGCATCACACCTCCCGTGTGCTGTAGGTGAGATGGATCCCTGTTTCCCCGTGTTACAGGTGCGATGATCAAGTAAGGCTGTTTCTGCCTCCAGATTTTGGTTTTTTCTTCATTGTCTTCAGCTTTATTCAGTAGTTTTGCTATCTGTGATCAGTATATCACTGTTGAAACTCCCTTCCTTTTCATTATTCAACCTCCATGGATAAAGAATTGTGAATGTTTTTATGTATTTTTCATCATATATAGTTCTCCTTTGCAAACAGTAGCTTAATCGAACTATCATCTTTTGATTTGAAAGTGTCGCAAGTGTCATTTTCAGTCAAAGAAAAGAGTGTCATAAAGTCTCCCTCTCTCTAATAGTCAATTACACGTTTTCCATTGTATTTGATTTGAATTAATAATATTTCAAGTGTCGAAAGAAAATTTTGAATTATAAATCGCAAAGTGTCATCTTAGTTTTCCTTTTGTTTTTTGAAAATAAAATTGCTAGTATTTTCGCTTTGAAAGAAGAATAATTCGGATTTGTACTTAGCATTAATTTTTGTCATTCACACATTAAGAAAGCGGAAAACAAATACATGCATGTGGATTTTCATTTAGACTACTTGTTGACATTGATTTAGGAAAAGTGCATCTAGTGTGTGCTCTCTGCTCTATGTTGAAAGAATTTTGCTTCTCTTTCCTTAATGGCCAGGATTTTCATTGCAAAAAGAAGAGTAAACGACTGTTTATCATCTTAGATTGCATACCTAGGAATTGTATATCTAAATCACGCAGTGAACCTTAAAGGAAAACTTCTTAAGAAAGATAAACTGTAAAATAAATTTCAATGAACATAAAAACACTTTGGAACCTAACGCACAACATTTAGAAGTCTAGGCTAGAGATGTATTCCGGCATCGTAAAGCCTGGTAACTATCGCTTTCATCATAGGTTGGGTGATTCCTCCTCTTTGAGACGACAAGTGCCAGTACGAGCTTGTGATCCCACGTACCATCGAGTATATATTGGGAGACCACAATAGGCTATATCCTTTATCCTTAAGAGGTCGTGTCTGCCACCCTATCTATTGCAATGCACTAAACACAACATTCCAGAAGATTGACTGTCGTATTGTAAAAAGTATTCTGCAGTTTTGCGATTCGTTTGGTAATCCCTCTGTCTAGATTTCCATAGTAGTCAATTTCGTTCCTTTTTAGACTCCTTAAAAGAAAAGGTCCATCTGAGCACTTGTCACTTCAGGCTCATTAAAAATCGAAGGTGACTAGAGTCATCTTTAGCTTTTTCTCGACTCTTAAAAATTGAAAAAGAAAGTTGTGTCAAAGCATCATAAAATTTGTTTTAATCTGAATAACATCACAGTTCCCTCGTTGGTTTTAGGTTGAGAAAATGGAGTCCACCAATAAAGGATTTCCCCTTGGGGGAAATCTTAGTCCCTTCTCCTCTTGGGGAGATGTTGGTGCACCTCATATGGCCACATTGTCCCTTCCAAGTTTTATCTCAAAATCAGGCCCTAGAAGGCTGCAGACCAAGAAGTCTTCAAGTAACTATTTCAAACCAATCTTTTAGCTAAGGCTTAGCCTCCTTAGCCTGAGAGGGCTCTCTCAGAGGATTTAAGAATTTATGATTAGGATTAAGATGGCTAACACTTTATGAAACAAATAGGAATGAGGCTGGTGGAATGAAAATTAACAAGCATCCATTGGGCTTATAGAGTCATATGTCATTTAGCATTAACAGTAGAATTGTCTTTGCAATAAAAACAAGGCATTTAGATTTCAATATAAACAGAGTACATCAAACAGAAAAGGACATTCTATGAGTATATGAAGGAAATTAGAACACTGCAAGTGATTTCTAAGTGATCAAATACTCATAATACTGTAAACCACATGAAAAGACAACAACAAGGACACATACATTTAAATCTCTATGATTCTTGAGCAGCAGAAACTAGTACTGTATTACCAAAGAAACAGAGTTTTTACATAAGCTTAATAACAGAGCTTTTTACATAAAATCCAACCCTCATTACATTTCCCTTTCTCCTATATATAGACATGGTTGAGATTCCTCTTTAAACATTAGGGGAACTCGAAATCTACTTCTAATGACATCTGTTTAACTTTTAACTGCCTATTTAATGTAACAAACTTCAACTAGACTTTCTAGAGATCTAAATCAAGTAGGATTCTAACACCATGTTATGCTAATAATAGCCTTGATTACAATGGTTCTCGTTCTTTGACATCTGGTCCCTTTTTAGTTTGGCTGTGATGGATGTTCAAGGCTCCATGTTGGTCTTCAATATCACATCTTTTCCATTGCCCTGAAACATAGAAAACTACCCCTGTTTATCGGTCTTTGGTTTGCCTCAAAATATTCGAATCCAAAGAACCATGCCCTTTATCTTTGATTATCCAAAATATAACAGATGGCGATGTCTTTGATGTGCTGTCAACCTCTTTTATGTGTGAAGGCAAAAGTTCTTTCATGTTATCTGACATATTTTGGACTGTAATAAATATGTTCACATTATGACAAAAAGTTTAGAGTTTGGATTCGAATACATGTTTCCTCCACCTGTCTTGACCTTGTTGAAGGTTGATAGCTTCAGATGATCCATGGTAGATATTCCCTTTTCAAAATTCCTGCTTGTATTTCAAAAACCAGTTGACTGAGATTGGATTATGAAGCTTCAGCAGTTTCGTAGTGTGCTACGAAACTATTGAGCATTAGTCATCATCTTCAACAGCTTTGTAGCACGCTACGAAACTGCTATGTTGTTCCAAAAATCACAGTTTCAACCCAAAATTTTTCTATTTGATCTCTTTACTGTTTAATCATTCTTTCAACTTCTCCAAGACCTTGCAAAACTTAATGGGAATTTTTGATTTTTTAATAAAGATTATACCAAGAAAAACCATCAAAACTTTGAAACATAATCTTACTTGAAGTGAGATTTCTTTATGGAGATTCTTTTTGCTAGCTCAACTGTATCTTTAAGTCTTCAATTTATTTATTCATTACCTTAATTCCAGACCTGAGGTTTGTATTGACTTTTCTGATAAATTGAGCTTCCTTTATGGCAGGAGTAGTCCAGCTATGGAATTGAACACTAAAATCAACCACTTCAGGAATTTTAAATGTTA
This sequence comes from Pinus taeda, assembly GCA_000404065.3. Taxonomy (NCBI): domain Eukaryota; kingdom Viridiplantae; phylum Streptophyta; class Pinopsida; order Pinales; family Pinaceae; genus Pinus; species Pinus taeda. The sequence continues at coordinate 106,310 of APFE031304510.1, read as the reverse complement.
GGTCCTCCCACCGAGCTTGCATTTGGTTAAAGTAAGCTTCCTTAAGTGCAAATTTTCTGGCAGCCTTTTTCAGTCTAGCAATTTCGAAGTTGGCCAATCCAAATCTCTTTTTCAAGTCTTCTACATTACCTTCTTCTTAAGTGGCAACTGTTTTTCCTTTATCGTTTCTTTCATGAGTTCGTGTCACCTCTCCTATTTCATCTGCTCTTGGTGGCACCTCCTGTACTTGTTTGAAGTTCCTCGTTATGGGTCTCCTGGGCTTAGAAACAAATTGATCACCTTGATCATCAAACTTGAGTTTCTTTGAGGCTTTGGCCTTCTTAGCCTTCTCTTTTCCTGACTGTATCAAATTAGCTTGAACTAGTGGGGACTCTTCAATGTCAATTGCTTGCAATAAATCATTTAAGTCTCCCTTTGAAATAGGGTTTTCTTGAATAGCCATTGACTTACCTTTTTCTTTTGCCACCTAGCTCCTAGTCCTTCTTCTTTGAACTCTTTCACCTGTGCTTGATTCATGTTCAGTTTCTTTATTCTGAGTTTTCTCTTTAAGGGACTGCTGGGGTGTATCCTGAATGGTAAGTGGCCTGGTGGATTCCCTTACTTGTTTCCTTTCCTTTAACTTTGAAAACCTTTTGGCTCTTGTTTCTGCTTGAGGACCGGTTGTTGTTGAAATATCTTTTGCAACTTGAGCGCTGAGACCGGTCTTGCTCTTTAAACCAAACATGAATATGAATGTGTCCCAGTCTCTGCCTACCCTCTGAAGTTCATGCAAAACAATCAACTTAATTAGGCCATGGTGGAACAATGAAGTCTCACAGGCCTCTTTTCTTAGTTGCACCTTGTCACACATTTTACTTAAGCTGTGGAATAAGTAAAAAGGTAGATCAATAGATGCCTTCCTTTTGAAATGCAATAAAAGTTTAAAATGGTACGAATACACTTTGTTATATCTCCCTTCACAGGTCAAGCACTTCTGTATACAGGTGAGAAAATGTGTGTATGATTCTTTGACATAACTTCTAGGAACAGACTTGCTCAAATCCGAGTTAATGAATTCCTACTTTAGAAATTCTTTGCATGGGTTCATGTCAAATTTGAAATTCTTGAACCAATTTTCTTGCCCTCTTGGAATCTCCATAACTGTGGATATCATGTCTGGTGAGACCTGCAATTCCAGCATACCAACCTTTGAGTTTAGTCCTGTAAAATTCAGGGCAAATTCCTTAGTAACTTGTGCATGACCTCCCTGTAGCTTCTTGCAAAAATTCCAACATCCAGCTTGTTTAAATGCCTGCTCAACTTCTTTGTTCTTCAAGGTTATGTCTAAACCTTCATGCTCATTTCTCAAACATTTTCCTGATCTGTGGTCTTTCCTTTCTGCCAATCCCTCCATGAAGATTCAGTGAAATGGAGGATGAAAATGCTACTGCTGCTCAAACTCCAAACTCTGTCTTGCTTGAATGGCTACCTCGCTTGATAGTTTCCTCACTTGATAGTTGCCTCACTTGATAGTTGCCTCGCTTGATGACAATGTTTTCAAATTGAAATCTTGTAGATTTGTTTCTCATGCAAGGCCTACAATCATCATTAAAACTGTACATACCTGAATTGCCTTGGAACTTGTATTCCGTGTGTGCTAACGTACCTAGTGGTTGTAATAATGGAAATAAATGGTTAGACATGATATGTGGAGTGCATAAATTGACAATGAATGACACCACCATAGATTAACTTGACAGATTTGACAGTTGCGAAATATTCGCTGCGGAATGCACGAATCTCCGATTTCGCAGCGCGGTCAGTGTAAATTTTAAATTATGCACTGTGAAATCACCTAAAACGCATCGCGCCGCGAAAACACCTAAAGGACCTTTGCGCTGCGAAACTGTTTAAAAGGATTTATGCGCTACGAAATCACCTAAAAGTCTTTGTGGCACATAGTAATTTTTAAAATCAAACTAACACATGGCTATGAGATCGGTGATGAATGAGAATGACCAGTGATGAATGAGAATGAATACTTGGCTCAAGACCCCCTAAGACTCAGACTCTAAGGAAAACCAAAATCAAACTTAGATTGGCACCGACCTTTATCATCAAGCTAGTATGAGAAATTTTGGCATTAGAATTCTTAAGTGAGAACACCAGGACTGACAATTCGCCTACTGGTATGGCTTTTCTCAACCTCTGTCATTCAAAGCACCATGATTCCTGAGCAATCAAATCAGCAACCAGATGATACTAGAGTTCACCCCCAACCTTCTACTTCATTTATTTCTCCCTCTCCTTTTTCCTCTTCGCTTGGTAAAGCTAGTAAAACTAAAAACCAAGTAGTTGAGAAGAAGAAGAAAGAGAAGGAGAAGAAGAAGAAGAAGTCAATGGCGAAAGGGGGCAACCATGCATTGTCTAGCGAAAATCCACACACTGCACCGTCCAAACCTAAATCTCCATGTGTCATTTGTAAAGGGGACCACTATCATCAAGATTGTCATTGCATCCCATGGATCTTAGGGGACTCGTCTCCCCACTTGCACAATTTGGTGTCGTCAACCTCTGACGATCATGTTGAGAGTACACCATCGACTAGTGAAAAAAAATTCAATGGACAGAAAGGAAGATCTAAATTACCTTTTAGAATGTGTGAAGGCGATCATGCCCTCCACCGTTGTTCCTTCTTATACAAAGCTAAAAGATTCTTGATAACCGTCCTGCGTCACTGCAGCGACTTCCTCCAGGATACAAGAAACTCTTGCCGAGTCCATCGCTAGTTGAAAATCTGACTGACACACCTTTTTTGTTGGTCGAAGCACCTATCATTGAAGATAAACCCTCTGAGTCCACCCTAGACCAAATTCAATAGGTCAAGATGGCAGTCGACCCAATCTTGTCTTCAGAAGGTCCACCTTCAGATGATACAGTCACCAAAGTGAATGAGGACGACACCATTCAAATTCTTTTTGTTAACACAGACTCCGATGAACATCGGGGCAACCTACCCATTCCTTTACCATAGGAAGGAAGTTCATCAAAGATTTATCCAGCTGTTTATTCGGTCCCACCTCGAAGCAATCTAGTTGTTTCCTTCGATTGGAATCTACTAGGCAAACCCCACCTACCATCTAATGTACCATTCTGAATCATAGTACAAGCTTACAAAATGATCATGGTTGGTACTATTATAGATGTAGGGGCTTCCGTGACTATCCTTTCCTCAACTGGTTGGAAGGTGCTTGGTTCGCCATCTCTTCTACCTGAGATTCGAAATCTGACAGGCTTCAATAAAGGAACCAGTCGACTGTTAGGGATCTTTCCAATTTTTCCTATAACTTTGAGAAGGAAATTTTTTCATCTAAACGTGATGGTAGTCCATGGACCTTTATATTACAATCTACTCCTTGGGTGTGACTACATTTATAGCATGGGAGCTATTGTTTCCTCGCTCTTTCAAGTGATGTGTTTTCCACATGAAGGTAGAGTGGTCCAACTCATAGACCATCTTTCATTCCCTGATTCACACATAGCTAATAGCCAAATGCCATCCCTAACTAGTCTTTTGGCACAAGGAATGTCTCATCAATCTCCAATCCATCCGCCTGATGAGTGTGAGTGATTCGGTGATTGTGACTGAAACCCAGGGGGCATGCACCATGGTCTGCTTCGGTAGGAAAACCTTAGGTATAGGGTAGGTTTCCATGGAGGATATATGACTAGTATGACACACCCGTCCATTTAGGAAAATGGGATTAGATTGAAATAAGATTCCCTTGTCAAGGTTATGTGAGTGGAGGCGATGCACCATTCACCTTTGTCTATTTCGATGGACATCGCCAAGGAAGTGTTTTGCCTGCGACGCGGATGGAGCAATCTTGCAAATACGAGAACTTTCATATGGTAGCCTGGAAACTCTACGTTTCTTTATACCTGGGGGCATGCAAACCTTTTGTATGCAAGTGAAAATTGATCAGCGTAACTTTAACCTCGTAGTTTCGACTAACTTCAACTACTTAAATTAGGTGATTGGTTTGATCAACCATTCACCTTTACCGAGACCAATGGAAATGACAAAGTAAAGGAGATGTTTCTCACCGAGAAGCTATCCTACCTAACCTTAGTAGTTCTTTAGCCCCTAGGATAGTAGTTGGTTGTTCCTAGCTTGCATACAAAAGGCTTCAGAGCAAAGTTATGCGTGGGGAAAGCTCCCTAAAAAATGAACCTATTGATGAGACATCCTTATTATACGACTGGCACGAGCAGTTTTACACGAAGTTCAAGCTCGCTAAAAAATAAACCTAGCAATGAGCATATATTCTACTAGAGTTTAAGCTCATTAAAAAAAATGAACCCACCTTCGGTAAATAACCATTTCAATGGCATATTTATTAGCTTTTGAACATTGGTCGTGTTCTTACCATCACCTCCACTATTTTTTAGCTGATCATACACTTCCATTTGATTGTTTTCCCCTTTTGAGGAATAGCTACGGTGAGTGATTCTATTAGCCACCTTCTTTGCACTACAATGATTGAAAAGTTCCAAACCTTACTTAGAACCAGCTGTTATCCGAAAACATCACTCGTTCCTCAGAAAATGAGTCTCCTTTAAGCTCTTTTCATTTGACTCGTAAAATATGAAAGGATTGTCGAGCAATTGGCCTCTCCAGCTTGTTAAAGTGATTGTAAGTGCCATCCCTCCTCTAGATTTTAATCTTTTTGGACTTGACGGATTATTACACAAAAATATCAAGTGTTTATCTTGTTCAGCTCGTTAAAACTATCGAAAAGTCATCCCTTTCATATTATTTTATACTTTTTTGGACTTAAGGGATTATATTACGAAAAAGAAATACTGGGGTTTCCTTTCTGTCTCTTTTCAGACTCTCTAAAATTGAAAAGGACTGAGTTATCTTTGTCACTAAATTCATTAAAACAATAGCGACAAACTTGTCCATGCAGACAAGAGCGAGTTTCACTGTCGCTAGGCTCGTGAAAACATAGCAACGGTTTTGCCCGAAGGGAAAATTATAGAACAAGCATATGTTATCCTCCTCAAGCTTGACAAAAATAAAGAGGTATTGGTTAGCAATGACTGGGGAAAATTGGGAAGAAAACTTGAAGAAACTTTATTGGTAACAAGTCACCCTTGAACATGACACTTTCACTCCATCACCATGATTGAGTCGGGTTGGGTTATTACGTTCACTGGTCATATCACCATTGGTCCTCCGTACCATCCAGTTTTGGGGTTAACACTATCAATCCATTTAAGTGTCGCCGATATGTTCAAGAGAATTCGCTCAGAGAATTCACCAACCCAGCTTAATGTCTCATTCGCTGCAATACCTTCACGCTTCATTCTTTCATGACAGCCACCCTGAACCTTGTATCATCAGATCATTTTCACCTCCACAAAATAATTTGCTCCATTTCGTGTCGTAGATGTGGGATTCATTAAGGACCTCCTACGATGGGTCACTTCTTGTCGACATCAGCTCATCATCCAAGAAGTCAACCTAGGAACGACCTTTTGAGTACTTTGAAGCTTGCATGCCTTAATGGCAAGTTTCTCACTTCCGATGACAGGTTTACATTAATGGCCTTCGACTGAAAGATTTTGCGTGGTGTTCGACATCGACTCATGTATTCACACCACGTGAATTGTACTGCAATACCTTGAGGGTCATTATCATTATCGGTGATTCCTCTCACGCCTATTAACACCTTACATCATTAGCTGCTAATTAGGGGATGTATTTCCATGTTCGACACCAGAACATATTTTCACATGGATTGACTTGTACTTCAGGTGAAGATTGAACGAGTTTTGAAGATTCTGGATCTAGTTTCATCCATCCAGGCTGTGATATATTTAGGAAAATAAACACCTCAAATGTACATCATATTTGCATAGATAATCATTCGAGCTAAGGGATGATGGCTCTACCAGAATCATCAGTCTGACACACAGACGATTGTCTGTCCTATGTACATGAAAATGAATTTATAAAGTTGAGCATGGGAATGCCCACCTCAACTATATCATGAAATTATTATGAAGATAATGTGTTGTATTATATCTTATTACAGGTCACCTTCTAGTTTGAAAAACCTCGGATCCTCATGATAAAGCATTTCACCCAACATCAGAAGATTTACAACCTCATGCTTTAGGGAGCAATTGTTATAGACATATTTGGGCACTGCAATCCCAATCAAATATGTCCATAAAACCAAGGGCTTCTAAGTCCCTAGAAGTGTTGTTTCATACCCTAAAGGAGCAAGGTCAGCTGATTATATCATCTCCCAAAAGTTCTCCATGAAAAACTACTCAGAACTGGTCAAAACTGGACCATACAGATTGCTCAGTGCTAAGGGTGTGATGCATCTCACCTGCCACATGAAAAATGTGTGATGCATACTGAAAAACCCTTCTGTAGGGTGCGATGAGTGAGAGAAGACAAATGGCAGAGGCAGTTGGCTAGGTGGAAACCCGGAGAATCTTCTAGAAACTGCCCATTTGATACTTGCCTCCATGAATTCGCCCAGGGATGAGTAAGAGATCATGAAATCTCCAAGTCGAACCAAGAACTATCAAAGAGATGACACTAATCAAAATCCTAGAAGCTGACTCACCCACCTGCAAACATCTATATATGGATCCCTCATCCTAGAGATCCAAGGGGCTGGAATTTTGTATTTTGTAAGGAAGTGTTGTTGGTTTCTTTGTGAAACATTGTATATTTGGGTGATCTAAGATTTTCATGAGGTGAAGAGGGCCTTCATGTTGGGAGGATGGTGCTGGATTAGAACAATGGGTTGTAATCCTCTCTTCTACTACTTCTATCAATAAAGCTATTTGAGTTTTCCTCCATATTCTTGTATATCTCTGAATCTCTGTATTGATATATGAATTTGTATGGTTAATATACATCTGATCCTATATTGTTTATGGTTAATATCTCTATTCTTTGATGGTATTATGCTGCTTTTACTCTACAGGTGTCCTTTGAAGTGGGACGAGTAAGGAAGGAGTGGTGAAGCTCTGTCAAAGGAGGGAGGAAACAAGCAAGGAGCCATGTGAAAGACTAAGGTTGGTACTCTTTGCTTCTCTCTCATCTATCTCTCATAAATTAAAACAAAAGTGACTTTATTTTGTTTGTTTATAATATAGCTACCCATCTTAGTGGGACTGGTAACTCTAAATGGACACTAGTTTTCCCGATAACACCACTACTCGTCATATTCATCCTGAGATGCAATAGGTTTTAAACCACCACTAGTAGGTTCTTGAAAAACCTAAAGAGATTCCACCCTCTATAAGGGAACGTGATCATATCATCACTTTGGTCCCAAGGGCACAACTACTAAATGTGTGACCATATTAGTATCCTTTAACCCGAAAGAATGAAGTTGAAAAAATCATCAAGGAACTCCTAGAATCCGGTGTCATTCATCCTAGCATCAATCCTTATTCATCACTAGTAGTCATGGTGCTCAAGAAAGATGGGGAATGGCACATGTGTCCAGACTTTAGGGCCCTCAATAAGCTCACGGTCAAAGATAAATTCCCTATCCTAGTTGTTGATGATTTGCTAGATGAACTAAATGATGCTCAATTCTTTACTAAGCTAGATCTTCACTTGGTCTATCACCACATACACATGAAATAAGTAGACATTCCCAAGACTTCTTTCCAAACTCATGAAGGCAATTATGAATTCTTGATCATGCCATTTGGTCTCTATAATGCCCCATCCACTTTTCAGAGCCTCATGAATCACCTGCTCAAACCATATCTCATAAAATTTGTCCTCATTTTCGTTGATGACATTCTCATATATAGCCTCACCTAGGAAAAACATCTTCAACATGTAGACTTGCTCTTGCAATTTCTCCGGAAGTATAAATTATTTACCAAACTATCCAAGTGTTGTTTTGGAATGGAAGAAGTCGAGTATTTGGGCCACATAATGGGTCATGAAGGTGTCAGGGTGGATCCCAAAAACATCCAGGCAATACAAGATTGGCCCCAACCAAAGACCTTGAAGAGTTTGAGGGGATTCTTGGGTCTCAAAGGCTACTATCACAAATTTGTCCACAATTATGGTTGCATTGCTAGACCCCTCACTAACCTTCTCAAGAAAAATTGATTCCTCTGGACTGATGAAGCATAGTAGGCATTTATAGCTCTCAAACATCCCATGTGTTCCACTCCCGTATTGGCACTACCTAACTTCACCACATATTTTGTGATTGAATGTGATGCTTAAGGTACTATTATTGGGGTTGTCTTAATGTAGGAAGGTCGACCCTTGGCTTTCACCAGCCAACAACTCAGTGGGAAACATCTGGGACAATCTACCTATGAGAAGGAGATCATGGCCATCCTACATGTAGTAGACACCTAGCAACCATACTTATTGGGGTGACGTTTCCAAATCCGCACAATCCATCAAAGCCTCAAATATTTTTTGGAGCAATGTCTATCCTCACCACAGCAAAATAAATGGTTAGCCAAAATGTTGGGCATGAAAATGTAGTAGTGGATGCTTTATCACACCAATTTGAGGATGACAACACCCTGCTATCAATCTCTCTGCCCATTCTAGATTGGATTGAAGAATCCTACAAGGAATAATTTTCACATCCCTCTCTCTCCCAACTCATTAATAACCTGAGAGCATATCATAATTCCTTAGTGGGCTACTCTTGGAAGGATGAGATTCTTTGCTACAAGGATAGAGTAGTGATATTGCTGACATCCACCTTCAAAACATGCATTTTGGCAGAGTTTCACTCATCTCCCACTGCAGGCCATGTAGGCTTTCAGAAGACTTATGCCCGCACTCGTCATTCCTTCTTTTGGACAGGCATGAAAACTGAAATTCTTACTTTTGTAGCTGAATATGATGTGTGTCAACACCACAAAGGAGAAACAGTGAAGCCCCCAAGCACCTTACAACCATTGCTCATCTCTGCCTTAATCTAGATGGGTGTTTCTATGGATTTCATTACTGGTATTCTGAAGTCAAGCAACAAGTCAATCATCATGGTGGTTGTGGAAAGACTTTCTAAATATTCTTATTTTTGTGCCCTACCCCACCCATTTACCCCCACTTTGGTGCCTCAACCTTTCATGGACTAGATCTACAAACTGCATGGCATGCCCACTTCCATTGTGTCTGATCGTGACTCAACCTTCACCAATAACTTTTGGCAATAACTTTTCAAGCTACAGTGCACCCAACTCAAACTAAGTACTTCCTATCATCCCTAAGCTGATGGTCAAACTGAAGTAGTCAACAAATGTTTGGGGAGCTACCTAAGGTGCTTCACTTTAGAAAATCAACATCAATGGGTACAGTGGTTACGTCTAGCTGAATGGTGGTATAATACTAACTATCATGTTGCCACCAACATGACTCCATATGAAGCAGTGTATGGTCGACTCCCACCTTCACCTACTTCTTATATCCTTGGATGCTCTAAGGTGCAAACAATGGATCAAATCCTACAAAACCATGAAACCATGCTAGCCCATCACAAATATAATCTCCATCAAGCTTAGAATCACATGAAGCAACAGGAAGACCAACATCATTCAGAGCGCACATTTCAAGAAGGGGATCATGTATTTTTGAGGCTGCAACCATACAAGCAAACATCACTCAAAGACAAGGGCTGTCAGAAATTAGCTCCAAAATTCTACGGATTTGATCAAATACTTCAGCGCATTAGAGAAGTAGCCTACAAGCTAGCCTTGCCACCAGATACAAAAATCTATCATGTCTTCCACGTATAATGCCACAAGAAAGTGGTGGGGAACAATTGTAGAATTCAAACCAATCTACCTGAATTAGATGAATAACTTTCACTTTGGCTCCAACCTGAACAGGTCCCTGACACACGAGAACAACATCTGCGCGACCGCACGATCAAGGAAGTCCTCATCAAGTGGAAAGACACCTCTCCATAAGATGCGACATAGGAACCCTCCACTATTCTTCAGCAGTTCCCATAGCTTCAACCTTGAGGACAAGGGTATTTTTTTTGGGGGACGACATGTTAGGGTCCAACCCTAACCCCTTTATTTATGTAATAGGGACGAGTCATAGTTATAGTTAGTTAAAGAGTCAACAAAGGTTGTATTAATAATTGTAAGTGGTTGACCCGCATTTAAAGAAAGGGACCATAGTTAGTTCCAAATGGGCCATGGTATTAGATAGATGGTATTGAGAGAACCATTGTACTGACCCATGGTGTTGCATGTATGAATCCTATATAAGGGATAGAGACTCCCCATTCAGGAGCATCCTGTCTTATTTTGTAGTTGAGCTCTTCTCTGTTGGAGGTTTCCCTCTTGAAGAGGCAAGTGAACATAGCTTTCATCTCTAAATAATAAAATAATTGTTGTTTTTTCTCATTTTGTTCTATTTTATGGGTTGTATTTGTTCATATATTTGGTATTTTGGCATCATCTCGTAGGCCAATAGCATAACATAATGGCTAAAATTTTGTAGCATGTAGACCATCGCCAGCGCTTCGTGCTCTATAGTGGAGTAGTTATTCTCAGCTTTGGATAAATTTATGCTTGCGAAGGCTATTGGATGATAAATCTCACCTTCACTTGCATGTGTGAATACCACCCCTAGCACAATGAAAGAGGCATATCCATCCACATAGAATTCCTTTTTCCAATATGGAATAGGCACTGTCACGATCTTTTCCTTCAAGACATCCAAACTACGTTGATAGTCTTCATCCGAGCAAAACATCGCATATTTATTCAACAATTTTCCCATCGGTGCGATTATATGAGCATATGCCTTGATAAACTTCCTGTAATACCTAGTGTGCCCCAATGTCACGAACAATTGTTTCACATTCCTAGGAGCTTCTAAATTCACAATTAAAATGATTTTTTACGGTTTGCCATCAATCCCTGCTTACATACAACATGGCCAAGCAAAATACCAAAGAGCACAAAAAATATGCACTTCTTCAAGTTCAGTGGGATCTGATACCTTCGACATGTATCCAACATGAGGCGCAGACTCACAACATGGAACTTCACCAAGCCAAACATAGTACAATCATTAAAGTAAACCTCTAGAAATTTATGAATAAACTCTTCGAATGTTGCGATCACAACTCAGGTGAAAATTGCAAGTTCGTACTTCAATCCAAATGGCATTACTTTATATTGAAAGCAACCCCACTATATCACAAAGGTTGTCTTGCTTCAATCTTCCAGTGCAATATTTATTTGATGATATCCCAAAAAACCATTAGTACATGAATATGCCTCCTATCCACCAACATTTTCTAACACTTCATCAATAAATGGTGTTGGAAGCAGATCATATAGGCATGCATCATTCAACTTTCTCAAATCCATGCATATAAGGATTTCGCCTTTCTGTTTCCTCTCTTGGACCACCATTGAGCTTACCCAATCAGATTCTTCTACTAGCTCAATACTACTAACATCCAACATCATATCCAGTTCTTGGCACACCTTGTCTTTATATTTTTTATTTAGCCGATAAGGCCTTTGCTTAATAGGCTTTGTATTTGGCTTTAAAGTAATCCGTATAACACCTAAATCTTCGATGATTCCCTTAAAATATGAAAACTTCATTGGGAATAAATCCTGCTACTTGTGCAATAGCTTAGATACCTTATCAACCGTATCTTCATCCCAATAGTCACCTATCTTGGCGAACTTAGGCTCTGCTTCAGGCCCGATGTTTACTTATTGAGTTTTCAAAGGTTCTTCTATATTCGGGTTTTCCACCTTTGATCCTTCGACTTCATGCTACCCTTTTGTCTCTAGAATGGTAATATTTTGTGGATCTTCTTCTTCTTCAGTAGTCACATTATAACACTCCAGTGCATGGTGCAACTATGTACTCCAATCCGGCTAAGTCCATTCGACTAGTTACTTTGGTGTTCTAAATATAGAAGCTTTTATCTCTTGGAGCACTTCATTAATGCTCTCAAAATCATCCTCAAAGCTTAAATTTAATAGGAAAAACTCCCTTAATATGTCCCATTTAGTTGTCCCATGGCAAAGCTCCATCTCTAGATGCCAATTCATGCGAATTGTATCTAAGGTGTGACAGAATATGTGCACCCATTCCGGTTGTGGTTCTGTTCCTCTGGACTTAGTCCATCATTCTAAATGATCACGTGTATCATCTTTCCCACTATATATTTTTGTCATTAGGGTATTAGCATACTCAAACTTTAATTCCATAATTCTTCTATATTCTTTCCATCAAGTAAAGTTTTCCTTATGTGTATGCCACCAACAGGCAGGCGTAGTGCATAGTGCTAACTCCAGTTCCTGGAATCGATGCTCTTCTAGTACTTCCATTTCAAATTCATCTAAAAATAGTTCTACATCAGTCAAACCATCATAATTTAGAAGGTTTCTTACCTCAGTTGAGACACACCTCAGTGACTTGGTCACTCTATTGCAAGGGAGCATAGATACTTCATGCAACTGATTCTGCCAATGTTTAAGCTCTTCATCCAAATTTTAGGTGTTGGAGCTATCCCTATCTCACACAATTCATCCATCAGCTATAGTATTGATCCAATCTTCATCTCACACCACTATATTGTATATCTAATCTAGATCATTCTCACTATCTACATAGTCATGAAGGAGTTCAGTATAACATGTGCCTTCTGCAGGATCTAGTGGCACTACAACCCTGAGCAACTTCCTATAAAATGTCATATTCCACTTCTTCAAGTTGATTACTGCATCCATATCAAAAGCCCAGTCAATTACTAGTAGTGCGGAGTATGGGTTACTATTATCCACTATTTTAATGACGTCAAATTTAGTCAGGTGCTTGTGCCCTCAATGTTAATTGTTACACCATATAAGCACCCAATCAAAATAATATTTTTCTGATTTTCCATGCACAACTGAATAGGAGACCACTAGAGCACATGTCTCCCCATCCTTTCCCAAGTCTGCTTAGGTAGGAAATTTGAATCCGACCCTAGATCCAATATTACCTGTTCCATTTCGTATTCACCTATCTGCATGGTCAACCCCATCTCCCGCCCCATGCATTTGTTAGGCTTACAAATTTTCCTCATAGTGTGTTGTTTAGCATGAGCCTTTTCTTTATTCGCACACTTGTTGATTAACTCTTGCAACCCTTCTACAACTCTCTGATCACGTAGTAACTTCATACAAGTCTTTAGAAAAGTAGTTAATACTGAAGGATCTACCTCTTGTGTTGCACTGGTTTCTTGAATTTTCTCCTTACTTCCTGAAGTAGAGGCCTCAGCAGAGTTCTTATTTGCTTCCATGAAGGTCTTATTAGCGCGATTAAGATCAAAGTGTACATGCTTATTAATAGCCTTGTGCACTCATCCATCATACTTAGGTTTCTTACCTATATCTATATCAGTCGTTGTACAACTTCTCGTCACTATATTTATGTTGTGATATTCTTCGCAGGGCGCAACCCTCATCATTTGAATCCTTTACGTAGACTACTGGGGTTGTGCCTTCTTTTCTTGAACCTTTGCCATAAGGACTGGATATTCCTCTATCACATGATCAAATTGTCGACAATACTGACATGATGGATGCATTGGGTTTGTACAATCTCACTCGAAGTGCCCTGCTTCGCCACAGTTATAGCAGATTACATGCCCATGCTCTCGACCTGGTCCACCACCTCTTCCTCATCCTTGGTCTTGGAATCCTCCATCGGCTGCTCCTGTGCCCTGATCCTGAGGCAAATTTTCTACCTGCGTTTAGTAGGTAGGGGTCCTATCCATCATCAGTTCATAACTTCTACAATAGTTTTCATCATATCCCACAAATTTACAGAAATTGTAGAATAACTACTGAGGGGTTTGTACAAACTTCTACAGTAAATGACAGTTATCCATGCCATGTTGTCGTGTAACGTAACAGATAGCACGCCATAACATAGCTCCTGCGCTTATCCCCATTTTATTCTCTGGTTTCAGGGGAACATGCCCTCTCGCTATAATATAGTTCTTATAAACCAGGCAATGGTGCTTATCATGTCCATGGCTCTTGCTATAGGATAAAATTCACGATATATGGATAATGAAGATACCCTCAAAGGTCTTCCCGGGACCTTTGGCAAACTGTAAGATTATCTGCAACCTTCACAAAATTACATGCATGTTCATAAATAATAACTAACTTTCAAAGTAGGACAAATAGATTACCTCAGGCCTCCATGTAGATTTGCTGGAGAGCACAATGCAGCTAGGTGGAAGTCCCCTGAGCTAGCTCCAGATCAAGTTCTACACATAGAAGAGACAAGAATAATCACAAAATACAACCTTGATAACTAATACATGAATACATAAAAGAACATCCATTCACATATGACTAAGCTAATCATGCTAAAAGGTATTGGACAAACAAGTCAATGAATGATAGTACCAACACCATGGAGTAGACAGTGCAATTGTAGTTCTATATTACTGCCGGAAGAGTAATTACAACCATTTGTTGCATTAGCCTTCCCTTATCCCTCTAGCTTCTCCCTCTCTCTCCCTTCTTACCAACTTCTTCTGATTTGAGACAATGCTTAGCAATCAAGTATGCTATCCTTACAAATGATCTGACCTCTATCACCATAGCCCTAGCTTTGCTTATGTAGAAATTGAGTTAGGGTTGCCAAGTTCCTCCATGAGTTCCTTAGGGTAAAAGCAATGAAGTTTCCATGCTTTTCAGCTCTTTCCCATTTGCCTCCTTCATTAGGATTAGAAATCCCCCAAATAGGTCAAACTTGAGATGTTTCCTTGCTTTTCTTGAGTAGATTTAGGAGCCAATATCTATATATTTATGAGTCAATGAGCTCCTTTGACCCTTAGAACCTCATTAGGATCCACTAACGTTATTCTCGAACTAGCAACTAGAGTTAGTAGGGTCACTAATGCACCCTTAGGCTTATAGAGAATCTTTATAAAGTAGGTTGTCAGTGCATAACTAGTTTTAGTGTGGAAACAAGGCATGTGATCTTGGTCTTTCTTCTGCTATCATGTCTTTCCTCTCTAAGCTGATGAGGGGGTTAATTTGTTGTATAACGGATGCCTCCTAAAGCGTGAGACCAGAGGCTATGATAATGGCTGAAATACTTTACTTAACTGTAATTTTCCTTCTTCGACAAAAAGAGAGAGAGGATCGAAGCTTCGGGTGGTACAAGAAACTTGATACAACATGTATATATAAGACTACTAAAATCATGTCTTGAGTCGGGCATTCCCATGCTTAGTAGCTATGCCAGAGTGATTTTCTCATAAGAGAGATATGATGATGTTGGTCGCCGATAAGCACAATGCGGATTTGGTGTCATAATAGAATCATCCTCATAAGCTATCTCCAAAAAACAATATACGCAACTTGGGAGAGGAAACAAGGCTGAGTGATGTAAGCCTCTACCCAAGGTCTTGATTTTCGCTTCACTGAACAACATAGATCGATACATGTGAATATATGCATTGATGTCGCACATGCACGAAATCATCTGATTACCAATCAATAATGGAGACTGTTAACAGATGCTAGGAATGCCACCAATAATGGTGATGGTCTCCAAGATGCACAATATAATCTAATGAGTGTGAAAGATGTTTTTGTTGTCCAACACCCATAGAATCGCTTAACCAGGAGCCAATAATGAGAACCCCTGATCAAACACAAGGTAACCTACCACTAATGTGTGCAAGTACCAAGGCACTAAATGTGTTTATGGGTTGTGTTCCTAGATAGAGTGTTGAAGTTGATAGGAAGATACCTGTCGAAAGGTAGGCAATAATGTGTCCTACATCAATCGACACGAAGTGGGACAAGAATGATTTGGTTTTTGAGGAATATTTGGCATTAGGTCTAAACAATAGAGGGCATGATGAAAGGATATGCTTGATGGGTTGATGGAGGAAACAAAAGGTTAACCCTTGAACAATAGAAGGCACGATAACGTTTTTAACCATGCAGCACTAGACTCATGAACACCAAAGAGCGTTATGATACAGAGATGTAGGAACATTGGGGTATTTAGGATAAACTCATAGGATGGTAGGATTCATATTGAGAGGCCGGCACAAGGAAGGTTTATCTGAGAGAGTGCCATGTTCAAGGGAACAACTGCCGCTAAACCACGCTTTCTAATATTGAATGCAGTTGTATTGTCTACTTTCCCCATATGATTAGTTTAGTGAGGCCAGATGGGTAAACTCATCGATATTTTCATATTTTAAGAGTCTAAAAAGGACTGTGAAAAGAGTGACTCTATGCCCTATCTTATTAGTTTAATAAGTCCAGATAGGCAAACTCGTCGATTCTTTCATGTTTTGAGAGTCTGAAAAGGATCGTAAAAAGAGTGACTCTATCATTCATCTATGTAATTTAATGATTCTAGTTGAGATAAATCATCGATATTTTCATATTTTAAGTTTCTAAAAAGGATCGTAAAAAGGGTGACTCTATATCTTGTCTGTTTAATTTAATGAGTCTAGACTAGACAAATCAGTGGTATTCTCATATTTAGAGAGTCTAAAAAGATCGTAAAGAACGACTCCATGGTGGTCCCTTTGTCATAGTTGTTAACCGGGTGTGACAAAAGGTTAATAGTATACCTGGATCGGTTAATTTTCCATGATTTAATCTATTGAATCTGGATAAAGAGAAACCTATGTTCAATAGATGTTGACGTCAATTTGTTATGAGTACGAGGAGACAGACTAAACTCGTTTTTCGTCATGAATTTTTAATGAGTCACGTCATGACAAAATCAATACCTTCATCAAATTTTAACGAGTCAAATGAAGAAAAATCAAGGTACCTTTTTCAGTTTGCTGAGCAAGGAAAAAGAGGTAAAAGAACTACTCATTCCTTCTTCGTAGATTTAACGAGCTCGAAGAAGGGGAAAACTCAGGGATTTTCAATTTAATAGTGAGAAATGGTCCCATGAAAGCAAGTGCTCTTATTGCTACTGTAAATTTTGAACGAGCCCAGTGACAAAAACTCAGGATTTTTCAATTTAACAAGTGAGAAAGGTACCTAAAAGAATGTTGAAGGCATCTTTATAAATGTTTAGCGAGCCTAAAGAAAAACTTCAATTTTTTTTTTTTTTTTTTTTCCAGTTTTACGAGGGAGAAAAAAGCACCTAAAAGGAATGCTATAATGGTATATTTCAATTTAATGAGCTAGAAAAAGAGTGAAAGAGAGTTGCTCAGACTGTCATAGTATGTGTTTGACAAGCCCAATGATGACAAACTTGGAGATTTTTTAATTTTTAGAGCAAGAAAACATCCCATAAAAGAACATGTTCATATCTTCTTTGTAGTAGTTTAACAAGCCCAGAGGAGACTCGAGGTTTTTCAGATTAATGAGCAAGAAAAATACCATAAAAAATAATGCTCAATCTTCTTCATGGTAGTTTAACGAGCCGGAAGAAGGAGACTCGAGGATTTTTTGGATTAATGAGAAAGAAAAATACCATAAAAGAATGCTCGATCTTTCTTGATCTCATGCTTGACAATAGAAGGGTCTATGCCATGCATTTCCTCATAAGACCAAGGAAAAACATTGTGGAATCCTTAAAAGGGTAGGTGAAGCTCACAATTTCCTCAGGATTGCCATTAGCTCCAATCTGTATGTTTTCCACGATGCCTGTCCTCACTAAAATATCGATTATAAATGTCTTTGAAATATTGCCCATATTTTCCTTTGAGTCCAAAGTTTGGATAGTCATATAAGGTGAGGAAATGATTTCATATGCGTCAGATGACATGATTTGAAGAGGCATTATGTTTGAATTAGATATTAAAACACAATGGTGCGATTCCTCCCAAGGTCACTCTTCTAAACTCATGATTTCTCTAATAGGTTTGTCCATAGGTTGGACTTGATTGAGGGGATCGAAGGAAGGAGCTTTTATGGGAGGGGCAGTGGTACTGTTGCCCATAACAAAAATGATTGGAGACTCTAATGCAGATTGAATGGAATGGTAGGCCAATTCAGCTGGTGACAATGACATTTTTTCTTTGTAAGTGTCAATGTC
Organism: Pinus taeda; assembly: GCA_000404065.3. Lineage (NCBI taxonomy): Eukaryota > Viridiplantae > Streptophyta > Pinopsida > Pinales > Pinaceae > Pinus > Pinus taeda. The sequence goes on along the minus strand of APFE031304510.1, from coordinate 88,234 downwards.
TGAAGGGGCCATTAGGATCCATGGATCGGTCAGTTCATGAGGAATGGATGAAACCATAGAGATCGTTTGTGGAACCGCGGGTGGCGGAAGAGGGAAAAAACCCATAAAGGAAGAACCCTTTAGTAGACCGGTACTGATACTAATGTAAGAGTCAGGTACAACACCCACTAAGGGTACAAAGCTGCTAGGTAACGGGGAGTAATCTGGGGTGTGAAAGGATAGTTGATCTATTGTGACTATCTTTCCATCTAAGGGAAATAGGATGTATGAAAGACGAAAGACACAATGGAATTCATGGCATAAGTCCAAGTGCGGCCCAAAAGCAGATTATAGTTGAGTTTATGATCCACGACGTCGATATCCACCATTATTGTTTTCCCACTCAGAGTGATCGGGTAGTCAGCAAGGTAACCTTTTGGGATGAAAGTGTGGCCGTCAAAAGATTTAAGGGAATTCAACGATGGGGATAGGGTTGGAGAACCCAAATTGAGCCAACATGAAGCCGACATGACGCAGTGGAAGCACCTTCATCGGTGATAGTTCTATGTATACCTTTACCTTTCAAAAAGATTTGCACCTGAAATGCAAGCTGGTGTGAAAGGGGAGGTTTACACCTTTCCATGTCGAAAATTGCAAGCATGGAATCCTGTGGGTCAATACCACCAATAGCTGAAAGAAAAGCTTTTGTTTGTGCTGGACATGTTTGTAATACTTTGAGCACCGACATAGCCGATGGTGCTTGCACCAAGTCTTCTACAATGCTATAGTTTTGGGAGGCACGTGCAGATGTATTGTGTGTTGTGCGTTGAAGTGCCTCTTTAGGGGGGCGAATTACAAGGTCAACAACTCACCATTCAATATGAAAATTGTTGGGCGGTGGTGGGTTTTTACTTGAGGAAGGTTCCTTTGCATAAGTGATAGGAGCTCCATAGGATTTGGCTCTTGTTTGTAGATCTACCATTTCAAAGGTGTAAATGGTAGAAGATCCTTCACCAGCTAAAGGATGTTGCGAACCACTGTTTCCCCATTGTAGGGGTTGGGTTGGTTTGCAATAAGGTTTTGCTACTACTGAGCAGGGAAAGGATTATTATGGACAGCGAGGGTCCTACCAGTATCCTTTTTAGTAATGTATTATGTGCATTCCTGAAGATGCATATAGAGATATGTCATGTGGTCTTACACACAGATTTTGCAAGGGAATTTGGTGGGTTTATCCTTTCCATCATTAGGAGGCGCATCGGCCTTCTGCTTTGGGTTTTGTTGCTTTGTTGAATTCTCCTCAGAAGGACTGATCTTTTTCTTATCCTTCTTATTATTACCACCGGGTTTTTGTGTAGACTGCATAGAGTTTATTGCAGTGGTAGGAAGAGTAGTCCATTTGGTAGAGGGGTCCACTGACATCTAGGCAATGTGATCGCTGAGTTGTTTTACAGCAGCCCCAGAAGTGGCATCGATAATCCCATCAACGTGCGCTCTAGGGTGTTGAGTAGCAGAGACATTGGAGTTACGAGGGGCATTGGAATTACATCGTAAAGAGTGCCAGACTACAAATATACTAGATCTAAGCACTAGGCATGAGGTATGGATTGCTCTTCAGTGACTGCACCACCTAAAGTGACATCTTTAGTGATTTGCGGGAGTAGGGACTTGCAGAACTAGTCCGCTAAGAGATAGTCTAGGAGGGGAGCTTTAACTAACCTCTGCCTATGTCTCCATTCATGTATATGATCAAAGATGTGGGTGGCGGTATCCTAACATAATGAAGTGAGGAGCTCTATCCCAGTCTCATAGTGGATGGGTAGCTAGAAGTGCTTTAAGAATTCCATTGCTAGAGCATCGAAGGTATTTACTGATGCGCGTGGTAACTCAATGTACCACTTAGCTGCATTGCCAGTGAGGGTGTGGAGAAAAAGATGTAACCAGACACTATCATCCACCATGGAGTTGGAAACACACCAAAGATGATAGTGGTGATGTGAGTGCCTGGATCCTCCCCTTATTTCCCTTCGAACTTGGGGATGTCTGTTGGTATCTTATGTGGAATCAACGGCCAAAGTAAGTTGTGGTAGATGTTGGGCTTCCAAATTAACATAAGTTTTAACTCCATTTTCACCTTTATCCTCATTTTGTCACCTCATTTCATCATATTATCATTACATAGCCCTATATTTCCATTACCATATGAGTTTATATTTTCATTTTCCAAAGTTATTAATTTCATGTATTTAGAGTGAATTTATGATTAAAATCTAGAGAAATAACATGTACTTTCTTATACCTAAAAGTGGCTTGAGTTTCATGACATGTTTAGATCATTTGGAAGATTCTAGGGCACCCTTATGTGGCCTCCCAAGATCAAATTCGAATTTCAACTCAAGAGGTGGACCATATTCCAAGGAGAAAGATCATGGAGATTTTGATGTGTCATGAGATTTGTATCTAATATTCAGGGATAAGTTGAGACAAGTATGGATCTAGTAGATATTTAAGGGGTCTACATTTATTGAGTATATATACCTAATTCATGTATAAATAAGAGGAGCATCCTTCAAAGGAGAGAACAATTATCAGTCATTCATTAGAATCAGATTTATGATTTTTCAACATGAATAATATCATTGTCTCCAAATCATGAGTTATGAGTGTTGTTTGATTCTTAAGGTGTGATAGTTGTTCATGTGCGCTCATTGAGGAATGGAAGGATCCCCATACTGAGATAAGAACACTTTGTTGTAGAGTAATGTTGTGAATATACTAATTTTAATTCTGGTGTTCATCTTATTTCTTTGTTGTAAATACTTGTAGATAATTTTAGTATGTATTGATGTTATGGCCATGCTTTGTTGCGTGAAGGTTGATCTCCTTGCAATAGCTAGTTTTTATGTGAGAAGGACAACTGGGATCTCCTCAGTTAGGAGCCTCTTATCCATAATCTAGACTAAACTGAAACAAGATTTACTTTCTTATATGCTTTCCTAGATTACTTTTATGTGAAGATTGATTTCCTTTCAGTAGCTAGTTTTTATGTGAGAAGGACAACCAAGATCTCCTCAGCTAGGAGACTCTTCTCCATGAGCTAAGAACTAAAGTGAAAAAAATATTTACTTGCTTTAATTTATATGCTTTCTTTCCTACTTTCTTAGCTATTTGGCAATGTTATTATAGGAAGAATGTAGAAGGAGAATCAAGACTCTTGAACAAGAGACTCTTCTCTATCTTCTAAAGTAAAATAATTCAATTGATCAAACATTTTTATGCTTTCATAAAATAGATTTGATAGTTTAGATTTGTAATATGCATTTCCATTCTAAACAAAATTCCTACACCTAAGTCATCTGAGGTCCCATATCTTTTGGTTTTCTTCTAAGCTTATGAAACCCCCGGGTTAATAAATTAAATGACAGGGATTTAATAGACAATTAAATTGCCCAACAGTAGATGGGGTCATTTGTAAGTTTGTACAAGTTGAGGATATCCAACGTTGCCAAGAAAGGCAAAGTGTGTGGTGCCCCTAACTCGGAAAAAGGTGATGACATATGACTTGAGGAACCTTGCGGTCCTCCCATCGTTTGAGTCCCAATATTATACATAGGCTATGTGGTATAGTTGTTTCCTTGGGGTATGGCATTTAGTGTGGATTTCCATGGGGAATCTGATGTTGCGGTATAGAATTACCCCCAGGATAAGTAGCACCCCCTTGAATCATTCGAATTTGTGAGTAGGGTGACCCCATGGATTGGTTGGGACCTTCTTGAGGATTCCTGCCCGCCACAGAACTAACCATATGTCATTGATTGACATAAGGAATGCTCATGTCAATCAATGACTGACCATGCGTGCTTGAGAATGGAGGGGGAACTGTTACGTTCCCGACTGGTATGTGCATATTGGGAATGCCGCTAGATACTTGAATCTAGGGGATTGAACTATATAATGGTTGTCGACAATATTGTTGGTGGACGGGAACCGTGCTAATAGTGCTATATTGGGTGTTATAAGCTGTATTGTACAAGGTATACAGTTTGACACTAAAGGGGTGGAACCTGGCATTGGATAGGTTCCACTCGTGGACGGTGTCATGTGAGTGGTTGTACCTAGGAAAAATGGGATAGCGGGGTTTTCCATCAATGGTGTGGTGGTGACTATCGACTGGGGAAGTGGTGAAGGACCAAAAGTGTCCACAAAGTTCCACAACCCATAGTTGTCGACGAGATGGATGGAAATGTTCCTTCTAACAAGACAAGGAGTACAAGTGCCATGGGAAATAAGAGTGGGTCCAATGGATTTGTGAGTGGAGGGTTAAAGGGAGGAATAAATCCTTCGATAAAGAAATCCTTCGGCAAACCTAAATCGTCAGTTGTCCAAACAGATTCCGTGTGAGATCTAGGAGAATGATTCCTTAAAGATGGGGAATTCGGTTCACTAGAGCTTAGTAGATCTTCAACAAAGAGTGGAGGAAGTCCTAACAATCGTCTATATTGATGATGAGGGCCAGATGTAGCCATGATGACCATTAATTTTTATCAATAAATTTTATCATGATATTTGTTAAAGTCTCAATGATAGCACACGGGTACCTAAAAAATATAAAGAATACGCTAAGTTGACCAATCAACAAATAGAGGGAATTCACCCTCTCTGATAAGCACTGATCACTAGAGATGAAACCTAGTATCACAATGAATAACAGAGATGGATGGCCAAATGTACAGTTAAAGTTACTCTAGAGCTTCGCCTGAACCTCAGATTGAGGGTCCAAGTACTCTCGTGAAGATGAGCACCATCCCAAAAAATGAAGAGAGAGTAGGTCCGTCTATGTTAGGTACCAGGGTAGCCCACCCTAGTCACCTTGTGTAAGTCCCTAAAAGCTTTGCCACCAAGGATACCTCAGATCACAGACACTACTAATGGGGACATAGTCATAGATAGTATGTTGTGTGGGAAGGATACCTGAGTCCCCGATTGAGCTCATAAATCCCGGAAGGGATCCCCAATACACATAATACCCAAAGGATTTGCAAGAGAAGGTAGGCTACCTTCACTTACAGTATGATGTTGTCTCGTATTTAGCTCTACTTTGACTGGAGTGGTCCCAGTAGTATGAATGCAGAAGGAATTTTCTCTCTTTTAATGACACTAGTTTTGGTTTTTGATCTTGGGCAGTTTACTCACACTGCCTATCCCAAGGTTCTAGCCTGAACTAATGTTTGTTTACTCAATAAATAGTTACAAGCATTTCGTAGAAAACAATTCCAAAGATGATATACAAACAAAATGCATTTATTTACCCGTTGAGGGATGGTGTCCAGCCTAGACCTCTTGGTGGTATTTTGTTTACAAAATATTCATTTTATATCAAATTAGAGTGATTCCATATCCAAGTTGAAGTGAACTCATATGGATATCTCCAGTATAAACAACTTTTGAAAATGGTTTTAAATGATATGGTAAAAATTGTAAGGAGTGCCATGTTTGATAGAGTTTCTTGTTAATTTGTAACTCGACCAATAGTCACTATTTGAAGAGTAACTTATTCGATAAAGATCAGATCAATGTGATTTCACTTAGAGATTAAATTATATTCATATTTATTTTTCCAGTTGAAATAGGTTTTAAAATTTTGTAGGCTTGATATCACAAAATTGGTGATGAACAGACCTAGGAGGCAGAGTTTTACTATGTTGTTTTGAAGACATGCAATCACTAAATGTGGCATAAATTTTTCATTTCACCTCTAAATGTGATGATTAAAACTGCGTCTTAAACTATATGTGAATATATATCTCATATATAAACAGGTTTTGAAAATAATATGATTTTGTATGTCAAATATGCGAATGAACAGTTAAGACCTAGAATTGTCACCATGCAGATTTTTTTAGAAACAGTTAGTATTTCAAGAATAAATTTTTCATATGATATCTGATTGAAGTGATTCAAATTCATTTGGAAACTAGATTCCAAGGGCTATCTTCCCTATAAATTGTAGGCAAAAAAATTTCCATTAGACACCTCAAATATAAGTTGTACTAACCTTTTCCTCAACATTTCACTTGAGGCCTAGTTTTGATTTTGATCACATTTTTATTTGTGATATAAATTGAAAATTTCAAAATGGATTTCAAAACTAGATTTCAATAGATATGTAAAAAAAACATGATTTAAAAATGATCCTATATGGTTACCCAAAATAGGATTGTTCTTACTGCATTTTGCCATCTAGTCCTTTCAAATAAATACTAAACAATGATGTGAAGAAATATTCATGATAGTTTGAAACAAAATTATTATGGAAGTCTTATTGTGAATTCATTTTACTTGTTTATTTATTATATTCTATCCTATTCTATTTTAGAAAAATAATTCATTCTCTCAAGTATAAGAGAATTTCCAATGCATTCATTTTTGTAACAAGATCATGATTAAACTCACATCCAAATTTGAATAATATGCTTTAATGAATGTTTGGACATAAAAATTTATCTGATCATAACAATTTGATGAGAAAGAATGTTGAAAAATGTAGTGTTGTGAGCTAATTACTAGTTGAAACCAAGTTTTAAGATGATCTTTGTTTTCTTGACTCTCTTTAATTGTCATAGCACAAAACTCTTCTTGTGGTACTTGTTCAAAATCTTGTATGCACAAGGGATCTTGTGATATAGATGCTTGAAATTCTTTAATTTTTGGCTCTAATGTTTGATCTTCATTGCATATGATCCATGACTCATTTACCTCCTCACAAAGATAGCTAGAAGAAAGTTCTAGATTCTTTTCCTATGGATCATATTCATGGATGTTTTGTTGCTCTTCTATCCTTTGACATAAAGATTCATCTCTAGTGAGCATTCTAAATTGAGGAAAAGGACTTGAAAATAGTCTTGTGGCGGCATACCCTCCTCTAAACGATTTCTTTTAACATAATTTTTAGATCTTGTATTGCAAATGGATTTTGTAGTTATTTTATTTATTTATTTTTTTGTTGGGGGTTTTGCTTTGGGAATCTACTTTTAGGATCTCTCTTTCTAGGCATAAAGAAACATAACTAAGTAAAATGTATCTTAAATAATTTTTTTTTAATCAAAATTTTAGTGTTCTTATTTATCTTCTATTTGACTATGCTGATAATTGCCTCCCTAGCAACGATGCCAAAATGTTGGGCTAATTTATTAACACAAATTAACACAAGCATTTAATTATCAATCCGGGTTTGTAAAACTTGGAGGAAAGTCCACAGTATATGGATATCAGATGTAGCCAAGCTAAGAAGATAAAATTTGAAAAGTTAAGGAAGCACATAAACCTATTTTAACAATTTTGAATTCACTTATCTAATATATGAGGGATGAGGCTCCTAACTTAGGAGAACCAGGTTATCCTTCCCTGCAATACTAATTTCATGAAGAGAAACCTAAAAGCACTAATTAACAATGGTTTATGATGTAGAAGATGTAAAATAAGAGGCTCCTAACTAAGGAGGACCAGATTGTCCTTCTTCGTAATTCTATTATATCATAATCACCATTGCTTCAAACCAGAAATGCATAAATAACTTCAAATAAGAAAAGGAGAATGAAATTCAGTTTTAGTTCAAGATCAAATAGAAGGGGAATTTAATTTAAATTCTAGTGTGTCCCTTCATATTTAGATTATAATTAAACTAATATCCATTCAAAAATCATCACACATTAATTCAAATAAGAAAATCTGAAACAAAACAAGTAAACAAATCTAAAACAACTAGTTCATGAAAATTAAGTTATTTTAACAATGAAGTGTACTTAGATTGGAGTGGGGGCCCTCCACCCTTGCCTTTCACACTTGAGGCTGCTATCAAATGCTGAAACTTCAAGTACTCATCCACACTAATGAACAACAAAATTAAAGTAGAACAAGTTCTTCTAATTAATCTCCAATATTCAAATGTCTCAACATAAAGTTATATAAAAATTACATACATAAGCCTTCAGAGTTTTGGCTTAAATAGAAGATCATGAAACCAATTGATCTAAAGTCTCTCTAACAACTATATCTATTCATATCCATCTATACAAGTCAAATCCATTCAATCCATCACTAAAAATATGGAAAATCCCGTGGAATCATAAAACTACCCTATTTCCTTGGGATTTTCTAGATGACTAGTCATGTTTGACCAGCCTTGACCAAGTCTGATTTAGTTTGTTTTGATTGAACCAATTGGAATTGGTTCATTTATGGTCCCAATATTTCCATTCATGTATCTAACTTGAGCCCAAGTGTCCTGCAAATATTTCATCCACATAGCCATTACGGGAATTTCTGATTCTATCCAAAAATACTGTTAAAACCCAAATTTTGCAAAAATATCTAAAAATATAAAAACATAATTTATTTGCTTGAATATACATATTAAGGTAAAAATAAGGTATATATGGATGGTATATGGTGGAAAATGATGGAAATTAGGTGGATTTTAAGAAGCAAAATTTGATTAAAAATGAGGGCCAACAAGTTCCTTAGGGTAAAAGGAATTAAGTTGCCATGCTTTTCAACTCTTTCCCATTTGCCTCCTTCATTAGGATTAGAAATCCCCCAAATAGGTCGAACTTGAGATGTTTCCTTACTTTCCTTGAGTAGATTTAGGAGCAAATATTTAGATATTTATGAGTCAATTCGCTCCTTTGACCCTTAGAACCTCATTAGGATCCACTAACGATGTTCTCGAACTAGAAACTAGAGTTAGTAGGGTCACTAACGCACGCTTAGGTTTATAGAGAAGCTTTATAAAGCAGGTTGTGAGTGCATAGCCAGCATTAGTGTGGAAAAAAGGCATGTTATCTTGGTCTTTGCTTAAGCTATCATGTCTTTCCCCTCTGAGCTAATGAGGGGATCAATTTACTGTATAAAAACTCTTACATTTCAAACACCAGACCTCATCGCACACCTCTAGCTAGGCCTCCTTTCCATTCTTCAGACTCTCCAACTCCAAGTGTAGGCTTTTTAGCTATGAGTGAATCTGTTTCACTCCAAGATTCATATCCTGTATGGGTGAGGCATCCAACCTCATCGCAATCTCTAAAGTTTTAGCTTGCGTTGCTATATTTTGTTGTGACAAAGGCACTCATAAGTGTCATAAGAGAAACACTATATACTAGTCGCAATGTTGGGAATCTTTGATTATCGTATTGGTCTGCCTGATCAAGAATTTCATCCTTCAATCGAAATACCAAGGCATCTCATCTACCTTCTGTCAGATTTCCTTAAACTCAATTACCAACTTGACCTTTGACTTAGGCTTACTGAACTCCTTATTCAAAGTTTGTTGGGTTTCTACTAACATCGCATTGGGGTAATCAGTGCAATACTTGATGTACCATTTAATGCACAATCATGTAAGGTTGTAAGCAGTTGCGCTTTACTGATGTTATCATCTATAATCTTCTCTCCTATCCATACAACTCCCATGACAAATGAAAACTATTTGGGATCCTCGCTCCCTATTCCTTTAAAAATCGGCACCTTCATCACGTTGTCCATGTTGAACGGTGGAAAAAGAGGTGGAATGGGTGAAGGTGTAGGTGTATGAGGTGGAGGTGGAGGTGGAGTGGAGTGGATGGATGAGGTATCCTTCGGATACCCTGTGTAATTAACTAAACTGAACTTTGTAGCATAGTCAGCACCATCCCTTCATCATCAATTGAAGGGGCTTCCATGAGCAAACTATATTCTAGGCTGGATCCTCCATTTCTTCTAAAGAATCTCCCACTTCGTGTAGCCCCAAACAGCAAGGTAATTATATAACTCTCTTTTCACATAACAATATTTTAATCCTAGTTTTAATGATTTCAAGTATTTACGTCATAGTCCCTTAAAGAGCCTTCGTTCTGCTTCACTAGAGTTGATATTTATGTCAATCATGAAATAAGTCACAAAACTTCCCAATGTGTGATCAATCCAATGGTCCACAACCCGCGTGATATTTCTTCATGATTCCCTGAGACGTCACACCAATTCAGGAGTCCACGCTATAGGGCCATTAAGCCTCCACGTCCCTTAACTATCCGCCAATTTAGACAACCACTCGTATAGTTCGCTAGTGAAGAAACATAAGAATGTGCCAGTCTCATATTTGTACAAAAATCTCTGTAACCACTATTCCTTGGATAATTTAGGGCTCCTTTTCTCTTGAGCCATAAACGCGTGCACGTTTCAATCAATCCACTTGTCAATCTATTTCTTTGTAGGAAACCATTTATCAAACATCTTTTAGATAGATCCTGATCCTAACAATGGAACCATTTGTTGGATTAAGGGGGCCTAAACCAAGTTCAAAGTTATTCACGCCAACCAACAAAATATTCTTGGTTCAATCCCCAGTGGAGTTGCCAATTTTTTGGCCAGATAAATCGATCTCACGAACAAGACTGATCTCCCTAGTATCAAAAGATAGTCTAGCAACAAATAGACAAACAAACCTATCTTTATCTAGAAATATGCGACTTATAACTAAATGCTACAAAGGTGTTAAGATCCTACCTTAGATCCAGTGCTTGTTCATAGTAGTCATTCTCCAATCGTTCAAAAGAGTTATCTTTGAATATCTGCAATCACAAACAAGCAAACATTAAATAGTATCTACATAGAAACTATTATAAATCATGCCTATTATCATGATCAAGGAATCCATACAATAAACAATGAATTAACAACTTACTAAGGAAAAAAAAATATTTGTATTAACTTTGAATAGAAGAAGAACTTTACAACCTTTTCAGTCTTGATTTTGAACAAGTTCTTCCTCGGGTCCGAAACAAGAATTTCCTTTACTTTGACAAGTCTTGCACTCTTCCAAATGAGATTCATAGAGGTATGTAATCTCTCCTCATAAAAACTCAACTAAAGAAGACTAAGTACCAACAGCATTTTACCTCAAAAAATAGTAAGCTTCCAACTATAACCAGTTAATCCACTCAATGCTTCTTTTTATAGTGTAGAGGAGGAGGTTACAGCTCCACCTATGAAGGGATAGAATCCTTCAAAGGAATAATCTCCTCACATCAAGGGGTTAGGTCCTTAAGGTATGGGTTACATGAACCTTAAGAGAGTGAACTTTCTACCTCAAGATTCCTTCCAGAAGCTTCTAGAAATAACTGAAAGTGAGTTTTCTTAGAATATACGTGTGCCTTTTTAACTTTTATAGGGGTCTGCACCTTTAACAAAAAGACAGTGTGGTCAGGTGCGTCGGAGACATGACCATTAGGTGTGGGACCGCAGGTCAAACAAAGAGAAAGTGCACAACCAGAGTTTTAAACAATTTTTAGAGATTTTCTCTTATTTTCAAGACTTAATATGAGGAACTAATGTTTTAGACTTGTAGAGGAGGAAAGTATGAGTGGTAATGAACTCACATAGATAGCAGAATGTCAAAGTGACAATTTTTAGTGCAACAAATTGCCCCCTAATGTGCGAAGTCTGTAATAGATGAAGATAGAGTCTGTCATGTATGAAGAGTGAAGTACTTTATCATTTCAAGGATCATCTTGTGGACACGCCAGTCGGAACCTGTAAAAACATTCAATGCAAAATGTATATATGTAGACATATCATCACTGAGGTAGGCATTCCCATACTTAGATCAAAACTGACTAGAAAACTGACTAAACTATTCTGATACATGAATGATTTTGTAATACATCAAGAGTATAGACATGTGTAGACACAATATGGATGTAGCCATCTGTTTATGAATAGTCCATTGTATAATGAATAACAAAATTCCTTGCATCCTAGATGGTAGAAACTAGATCCAGGGTCTTGATTTTCGCTTCCTAAACTAGTACGATTCTATCCATGTGAATGAATGTGTTGAAGTCAAACATGGTAGAAACCACTTGATTACCAGTCAATGATATGGACTGTTAACAAGTGTGAGAGAAACCACCAGTAATGTCAATGGCTCTCAAAGTACTCAGTACAATCCATGAAATGTGAATAAATGAGTTGAAGTCGAACACATCATAGAATCATTTGTTCAAAGGTCAATGATGCAACCTATCACTGAAGGTGAGAAAACTACCATTAGGGTATGTAGATTTCAAGGTAATAAAAATTTGTAGATCAACTTCCTAGATAATGAGTTGAAGTCGATAAAAAGTGGTCCGTCGTAGACAAGCCCACAACATAAAATAATAGATCAAGTTTTGAAGAAATATATTGGCAAGGACTGACTCAGGGATGGTCAAAATGGATCATAAATATCTTGCAGATGAATGGTTTATTTGAACTGTTCTCTTGAACACATAATGACACTATAGATGGCTTGGTGACAATTGACCCAAAGCTAAAACCGAGAAACCGGCTGAAGACTTTCAATGTGGTTTGATTAACTATTAGGAAATGGATTTTCCCAACCCAGGTGAACAAAAAGTGTCATGTTCAAGAGTGCTTAATGGCAAAGTGTAACAAACAGGTTAATTTTTCTCTCTTTTCCCCCACCATTTCTGGCAAGTACCTCTTTATTTTCGACAAGCTTGAGGAGGATAACATTTGCTTGTTTATAAGCTCATCCTTCGGATGAGTCCAACCTAGTTTAAAATTTGAACCCTAAGGATTGGTTCGTTCCTGTTTAAAATTGAATAGGTCCTTTACTATCCTTTAGTATTAAATATTAACGATTCTAGTATAGGAGAAACTCGTTCTTTGTTCAATTTTAGGGAGTCAGAACAAAAACTTAAGAAAACTCCATGGGGGTACTTTTTTGTAAATTTTAGTCCCTCGAGCACGAAAAAGGATAAAATAATGTGGGAGAGAACTCTATTGACCGTAATTAGTCAATGCATACCTTTTTCATAAATAGTCCATTTCAATCTGTAAAAGGGGTAAACTTATACTGAAGGGATGATTATTCATTTATTTTAACGAGTTCAAACAATCAAGTGCTCGGTAATCTTTTCAAGTTTTAAGAGTTTGAAAAGGGATTAAAGAGGACTCCAATGTTTTGCTTTTTCATAAATTTTTAAAAGAGTTCGAAAAACTGATAAAAGTATGCTCTTTGTTGAAAAATGATCAATTTTCCCCAAAAATCCAATATTCTGCACAAAAACTCGAAACATTACACATACCTATTTAAGATAAATAAAAATGTTTTTAAAAATTTACCTTTTAAAGTGAAAAATAAATGAATTAAAAAATCATTTATTCGAAAAAACTTATAAAAAATGCTTTTCTAACTTCATTTTTACCATTTGAGTTCAAAGTGAGGAGTGAGAGCTTTTGGATAAAAAAGTTCCTGTGAAGATTTTGGAAAATCCATCCGTCGGAATCGAAAATCATCATCTTCAGGTAATCCACGTCCTCCTTAACTTGCATTTCATCCATTTACATTTTGTTTTTAGGCTTTAAATTTGATTTTTAAAGGAAAAATAGGTTTAAAAAATCGCTCACGGGGGTCCGCAGGTGCAACACGCGGGCCCTATGGACCCCAACTTTTTTCTATGAAGAAAAAAGTCATGGGTCCACACTTATTGCTCTCAACCCATTGCAGACGTATGCATTGTTTGTAAGTAGTTGGTGTGGACCCCGCGCAATTAATTTTAAAACTTAAATTTCTTCATTTTTGCCCAAAATTTCTTGAACATGCTTGTTCTAATATGTCTTTTTATGCATTGTAGGACATTCAAATTTCTTATTTGGAGAGAACGTAAGCACGAGGATGTATATCATGCCGCAATAAGTCATATGCCCACATTGTAGGCATTGAGAGCATGCACACTGTATAAGTTCTGGGCCATACAAGGCATGAGGGCCCAAGTAGACCTCTTGACATGGATGGTAGGCAGATGGAACACACAGGATTAGTGCTTTGTCATTGGTAGCCACCGGCTCAAAATCGAGCTGGAGGACATATACTTTTCGATTGGTTTGCCCAAGAGGGGTGAACAATTATTTCTTTTTGGGACTAGGCCAAGTGGCCAGTCTATTGCTAGTCTCTGATTAGAGTTTCACATTGATCAAGTAGAACCCAAAGATAAACAGCTTGATATTAAAACTATCAGTCATCCTAAGCTTAAATTTATTGCATTAACTGTTACCTGACTATGCAGGAGTGCGGCATTGCATGTGGCTACTAGATCCCAGATGCAGATGGCTGCAGACTATTTCCGAGGCACCATATACAACTGGTGCGAGGCTGTGTTGGAAAATGTGAAAAGCCAACTAACTAGAGCAAAGAAAGGAAAGCTGAAGAGCTTTGGATATGGATTTATCATAGTCACATTTTCTCTAGAAAGGATCCCCATGTTAGCCAGGTAGCATATTCCTGTTGATGCTGGTCTTCCTCGAGAGCCTAGAATGGTTCATTAGGTTGTTTTGATGGCCCGTCACGTTGAGGGTGTAGAAGTTGTTTGATTTCTGCCTGAATATCTTCATTGGTTGAACAACCAACTTTTTGTGATTTAGGACTTTCCATATGCCGGGATGGATTACCATGGCGATCAAGACATGATTCTTCCATCAGGAGAGCAATGGGATGATTTAGGTAAAAACCATTTTCAACACTTTCTAAGTTTTGAAATTTATTTATTTATTTATTTATTTATTTTTTATTTTTTTTTTAAATCGTCGAAAACTGACAATCAAAAGTTTAAATGCAGATGTGGGTCCACAAGGACCAGCTACTCTCCAACCTTACGAGAGGAGAAATGAAGTTGCAGCAGCACTAGCCCCACAGGGCCAACCAGCAGAGATCCTAACCGACTTGGAGCATCATCTAGAGCACTTGACACTAGATATTCCAGAGACTGATATAGATGATATTCCACTTAGGTTACAGAGATATGTGATTGGGGTCCCAGGACCTTTTAGGAGGTTCCTATGTAGGGTGGCCCAAGCAGTAGTTTCTTATCATGATCATCACCAGGGATAGGATGATTGATTTTGTAGACTCATGACATTTTTGTCTTTTTGTATTATCTTTTTTGCCAATCATAAGGTGTTTTTTAACCTACGATCGAAGATGATGTATATTTTGAAACACACTTCTATGCTATGATATATCATTATTATCATATGTCTCGTGTAACATGTTATCGAATGTTATTAAATTTACTGTTTTGATTATTGCAAATGTCTATTTATCATACGAGAAGCAACTGCATCTGCTAATGTATTTAAATGTATTGGAATATGCTGATATTCAATGTAATCAAATTCACTTTCCAAGAGATGAACTCTCAAAAATAACCTTAATAACACTGGATTTCTAATGGTATAAACCCTTTTAAGTTGTAATACAACGAGTTCAGAATCCAACCTAATAATCAAACTCCGAATCCCAAATGAGATGGATTCAGATAATAACTCAATCACTGCTCTATACTCTGCAATGTTATTCATTGTTTGACCAAGGCTTACCCCATGCATAAACACTAACTCATCAGAGGGTGAATAGATAACCCAAGCTATGAAAGAAATGTTCTGTGTACTACGACAAATAGCTAAGTCTCCAACAATGTTGTAATTCTAAGCAGCTCTCGCATGTGGATTGAAAGATGATTTACGAGGTACACCTTTAGTAGGCGGTTTGATTACAGAGTCAGGGTTGGGTTTCTCGATCTGTAGTGGGTCAGAACCAGGAGGAGGTGTAGTTGATGTGTTTGAATTTGATGATTCTTCTTCTTTACCACCAACAGGGTTTTTACTACCATAATCTTGTGATCGCGTCGCAATCTTGACATGAGACATCATCATAATGGGTTCTTTTGAGGTATTCGAGGAAGAACCAATCATCTTACTATATTGAGTAGGAAAAGTATCCTTCAAGACAGTAGGTGTTTGAGAACCTTTAATGAATTTCAAAACCTCTACTTGATGTGGGCATTCTTTGGTAAAATGATCCTCGTCGCAAATGAAACAAGGACAGTGAGCTTTCCGTTTTTCATCGGTCGATTCATTTTTATCCTTTTTATCTTTTTAATTTTGTTTGTTTTTCTTCTTCCCTTTCTTTTTACTACCAGATTTTGATTTGGTCGTAGATGATTCTACGACATGGATGTCAGCAAAAAATTTAGCAGAAGAATATCCTTTCAGGGAATCAGGTAAAGTTATTATAGGAGAAGAATTATTTGAATATTTCTTCTTACTTTTAGTACTAACTGAACCAAACATACCATCAACGGCGTGAGACCCTGAAGGAGCTGCAGTTATTTGACCATGTTTTGGAAGATCAGGGATTTTTTCATGTAAATCACCTGACTGCATATAGACAAGGTCAAGGTACTGAGCCTGAGAAATGACTTGCTCTTCAGTGCCAACTCCTTCCTTAGCTACATCTTCAGTGATTTTGGGTAACAATGATTAATGAACCTTTCCACTAAAATTTGATCCAGAATGAAAACTTTCACTAAATGCCTTCTACGTTGCCATTCATGAATATGATCATAAATATATGTGGACGTGGATTGTTTTAGTGAAGTTAACAGTTCCATGCCATTGTCGTATCTGACAGGAAACTGAAAATGAGTTAAGAAAGCAGTGGCTAGCTGTTTGAAATTATTAAAAGATCCTCGTGGTAACTCAATGTACCATTTGGTGGCAAGACCAATAAGAGTTCGTTGAAAAAGATGCAATTGAATTGAATCATCAATGACTGAATTAGATGCACACTAGAGGTGATAAGTCATAACGTGATTTTACGTATCCTCTCCTAACTTACCCTCGAATTTTGGGATATCACTGGGAAGCTTACTAGAAATTAGTGGCCAATACAGAAGATAGTAAATTGGATCGTTCGTAAGGTGTGACAAATCAGGTAAATTCAAAGTTGCAATAAATGGTAACTAACGGTTAGGGTCATGAAAAACTTGAGTAATGAGACCAGTTCTAGGAGGAGGATATCCAAGATAACCTGGAACTAGATTTGCATTAGGAATGTTATAACCTCCTGGAAAACCAGCATTAACTAGATCAAACTGAGGTTGTTGAGGTTGTTGATAAGTATAGCCATGATATGGTTGATACTGATAAACTGGGTTTTGTACAATAGGACAGAATTGATACTGTCCCTGGTACAGTTGATAGATGAATTGGGGTTGACTTGTGGAAATTGTACTTGTACCAGCTTGTCCTGCAGGCATCGGGACCGAAGTCTGAATTGTATGTCTTGACTGTGTTATCACTTAAGAATTCTAATACCAAAATGTCTCATATTAGTTTATGGTAAAATTCAGTGCTAGTCTAAGTTTGATGTTTGTTTTCCTTAGAGTCTGAGTCTTAGGAGTCTTAGAGTCAAATACACATTCTCATTCATCGCTGGACATTCCCATTCATCACCGGTCTCATAGCCATGTGTCAGTTTTGTTTAAAAAGTTACTATGTGCCACAAAGCCCTTTAAGTGATTTCGTAGTGCATGTAACCATTTTGAAGTGTTTTCACAGCGTAACAATTTTAGGTTATTTCGCAGTGCGATATGTTTTAGGTGATTTCGCAATGCATAATTCAAAATTTAAACTAACTACGCTACAAAAACGGGGATTCATGCATTCTGCAACGAATCTTTCCTAAATGTCAAATCTGTCAAGTTAAGCTATAGTTGCGTCATTCATTGTTAGTTTATGAACTCCCCATATCATATCCAACCGCTTATCTCCATCATTGCATCCGCTAGGTACATTGATACACATAGATTGCAAGTTCCAAGAAAAGATAGGTATGTACAGTCTTAATGATGATTGTATTTGTTGCATGAGAAATAAGTATGCAAGATTTCAATTTAGAAACATTGTTATCAAGCGAGGCAGTCATTCAAGCGAGGCAGTCATTCAAGCAAGGCAGTCATTCAAGCGAGGCAGAGATTGGAGTTTGAGAAGCGCTGGCATTTCCAACCTCCATTACACTAAACATTCATGGAGGGATCGACAGAAAGGAAAGATCATAGATCAGGAAAATGTTTGAGAAACGAGCCTGAAGGTTTAGACATAACCTTGAAGAACAAAGAAGTTGAGCGTGCATTCAAACAAGCCGGATGTTGGAATTTTTGCAAGAGACTCCAGGGAGGTCATGCACAAGTTACCAAGGAGTTTGCCTGAATTTCACAGGACTAAACTCAAAGGTTGGTATGCTGGAATTGCAGGTCTCACCAGACATGATTTCCACAGTTACAGAGATTCCAAGGGGCCAAGTTGGTTTCAGAATTTTAAATTTGATATGAACCCATGCAAAGAGTTTCTAAAGCAAGAATTCATTGATTCGGACTTAAACAAGTTTGTTCCTAGAAGTTATGTGAAAGAGTCATATGCCAATATGCTTACTTGTATACAGAAGTACCTAACCTGTGAAGGAAGATACAGTAAAGTATATTCATACCATTTTAAACTTCTGTTGCATTTCACAGGAAAGGCATCTATTGATCTACCTTTTTACTTATTCCGTAGCTTAATTAAAATGTGTGATAAGGTACAACTAAAGAAAGAAGCCTGTGAGACTTCATTGTTCCATCATGGCTTGGTTAAATTGATAGTTCTGCACGAGCTCCAGAGGTTAGGTAGGGACTGGCATACATTTCTATTCATGTCTTGTTTAAAGAATGAGACTGGTCTTAGCCCTCAAGCTACAAAAGATCTTCCAACAACAACTGGTCATCAGACAGAGACAAGATCTAAGAAGTTTTCAAAATTGAAAGCAAGGAAACAAGTAAGAGAGTCCATCAAGCCACTGACTATTCAGGATACACCCCAACAATCTCTTATAGAGAAAACTCAGGTTAAAAAAAGAGCACATGAATCAAGCACAATTGAAGGAGTTCAAAGAAGAAGGGCTAGGAGCCAGGTAGCTAAGGAAAAGGGTAAGTCAGTGACTATTGAAGAAACCCCTGTTTCAAAAGGAGACTTAAATGACTTATTGCAAGCCATTGACGTTGAAGAATCTCCAATAGTGCAATTATATTTGATAGAGTCAGGAAAAGACAAAGCTAAGAGAGTCAAAGCCTGAAAGAAATTAAATTTTGATGATCAGGTTGATCAATTTGTATTCCAGCCCAAGAGACCCATAATGAGGAAGTTTAAACAAATACAAGAGGTACCGCCAAATGCAGATGAAACAAGGGAAGTGACACAGCCTCATGAAAGAAAGGATAAAGGCAAAACAATTTCCTTTCAAGAAGAAGATAATATGGAAAACGTGAAAAAGAGATTGGAATTGGCTAACTTTGAAATTGCTAGACTGAAAAAGCTGCTAGGAAATTTGCAATTAAGGAGGCTTATTTTAATCAAATGCAAGCTCAGTGGGAGGACCAAACATTTCAAATTCCTGAGGTGGTTGATTTTAGTGTTCAATTCCGTAGATGGACTGTGCCTGCAATAAAGGAAGCTCAATTTATCTGAAAGGTCAAGAGAAACCTCAAATCCGGGATCAAGGTCATGAAGAAGCAAATTGAAGACTTAAAGATACAGTTAGCCCAACTGAAAGAATCTCCTTAAAGAAATCTCAAGTAAGGCTCTGTTTCAAATTTTGATGGTTTTGCTTGGTATAATCTTTTTGAAGAATCATACATTGCTATTCAGTTTTGAAAGGCATTGGAGCAATTGAAAGAATGTTTAAGTGGCAAAAGGCTTAAAACAACAAAATTTTGGTTGAGCTAGTCAGAGAAAACTATGTTTTTTGGAATAACACAGCAGTTTTGTAGCATGCTACGAAGCTGCTGAAGGTGATGACTAACGCTCAACAGTTTCGTAGCACGCTATGAAACTGCTAAAGCTACACAATCTAATCTCAGTCAATAGATTTTGAAATATAAGAAGAGATTTTGAAAAGGGAGTGTCTTCAAGGGATCATCTCAAGCTATCAACTTTCAACAAGGCAAAGACAGGTGGAAGAAACATGTATTCAAATTCAACTCTAAACTTTTTGTCATAAAGTGAGCACATTTACTACAGTCAAAGATATGTCAAACAGTTTGGAAATGTTTTTGCCTTTACACATAAAATAGGTTGACAATACATCAAGGACGTGGCAATCTGATATATATATTGGATAATCAAAGATGAAAGGCATGGTTCTTTGGATTCGAACATTTTTGAGGCAAACCTAAGGCCGATAAACAGGGTAAGTTTCCTATGTTTCAGGGGAAATGGAGAAGATGTGACATTGAAGACTAGTATGGAGTTTTAAACATCCACTACAACCAAATTAAAAAGGGACCACATGTCAAAGAACGAGGATGATTGTAATTAAAGCTATTATTAGCATAATATGGAGTTTGACTCCTATTTGATTTAGATTTCTAGAAAGTCTAGTTGCAGTTTATTACATTTAATAGGCAGTTAAAAGTTGAATAGGTGTCATTAGAAGTAGAATTTGAGTTCCCCTCATGCTTGAGGAGGAATCTCAGCTAGGTAGAAGATCTCTATATGTAGGAGAAGGAGCAATGTAATTAGGGTTGGAAATTTATGTGAAAAAACTCTGATATTTGGCCTATGTAAAGACTTTGTTTTTCTGGTAATACAGTACTGGCTTATGCTTCACAAGAATCATATAGACTTCAATTATGAGTTTATTTTGTTGTCTTTTCATGATTATCTACAGTGTTATGAGTATTTGATTACTTAGAAATCACTTGCAGTGTTCTAATTTCCTTCATATACTCGTTGACTGTCTCCTTTGTGTTTGGTGTGATCTACCTATATTGAAATCTGAATGCCTTGACTTTTATGCAAAGCCAATCCTACTATTAATACTAGATCACATATGACTCCATAAGCCCAATGGATACTTGTTAGTTTTATTTCCACCATTTCATTTCTATTTGTTTCACAAAGAGTTAGCCATCTTGATCATAATCAAAAACCTTTAATCCCTTGAGAAAGCCCTCTCAGGCTAAGGAGGCTAAGCCTTAGCTAAAAGATTGGTTTGAAATAGTTAATTGAAGTCTTCCTAGTCTGCAGCCTTCCAAGGCCTGATTTTGAGATAACAAACTGTGGCACAGAGACTTGAGGAATTTGCACTGAGGCAAGGATAGTAGAAACCGAAGCTACAGATACTCCAGAAACAGGTGTTGTAGGTTGAACAGAAATTGTAGTATTTGTAGCAGTTTGAGGCAGAGTCTGAGGTGTGCTAGGCCCAGGCTACTAAACAAAACTAGGTGCAGGGATTTGAACAGTAGGTTGGACAGGTTGCTGAGTTGGACCAGAAACCAAAGGCTATCCAGGTTGATTAGGTAACTGCACATTAGGTTGCATATTCCATTTATTTTGAGATGGATTCCACACCATGTTCATTCTGGGGTATTGACCCATAAAAGGTTGTGCATATGGAGGACCATAACCTGGTTGAACGTAGGGCTGATAATTAAGTAGTACATTTCCAACTCCTTGTAAAAATGATTGACCAAAAGGCAATTGGAAACCTTGAGTTGGGCACTGACCTTGAGGTTGATAACACCGAGGCACGTACTGAATCTGGGGTTGATAAGCATCCTGAGGAATGTATTGAGTCTGGGGTTGACCTTGGGGTATGTACTGTCTTGACGGTTGAAAACCTTGAGGTATCCCTCTAGGCGGTAACTGACTAACTTGGGGTTGCCCCCCAGGTGCTAATTGACTACCTTGAGGTTGCCCCCCAGGCGGTAACTGACTACCTTGGGGTTGCTCCCCAAGCAATAACTGACTACCTTGGGGTTGAGGATTTGGAATACTACCAGACATCATAAGTATTTGCTCTGCATTCAACGTTTGAGTTCCATTACTACCAGATGATAACTCTCATTCAGTCAGTCGAGGAGTTGCTCTTGAAAAAGTACCAGTGAGTGACTGGTACATTGAAGGAACAGAAGGACCGTCGTATAAAAATGTTTTCGGTGATTGGGAAAACATAGATGACTCTGTTGACATGATTGATGAAGGATAATAACCTCTTGGTGTAACGTTAAAAATAATTTGAGGTGATGAAAAGTTAAGGCCCAGGTTTTCTAAAAATTTGTCAATGATAAATATCAACCGTCACTCCTAAAAGGACTGTAGAATATTGATTCACACTCCCTAAGATTTAAATTTTGATGGTTTTCAGGAAGAGTTATGTCTTTGTCTAGATTGACAAGTTATTAAATAGAAATGAGGCCAGAAGGAAGATTTTGAGTAATGACATTTCTTACCCTAGGTGAACCAGGATCACTAAAAGTTGGAGTAACAAATCCTGAAGATGGTTCCAAAACAGCAGGTTCAGTGTCAGGCTTAGAAATTTCAAGTTCTTTAGCTAATTCACTGGAAGGAGAAATACTACCAGTAACTTCGGAAAATGAAATTGGCTCTTGAATATGCACTATTGTTTGTATTTGATAATCAGGATGAACAATTAGAGATGACTCTCTAGCTTCTGGTGATCGAACTCTACTGTCACTAGGTGATACGAGAGCTCACAACCCTTCAAGTTGGCTTGGTGTATACTCATGAGGATTCCCCTGAAGTCGACGAGATTGTCTCAATAATTCGGCCATGATTAAATATTAATTAATCACACGCAAACAAAGTAAATTTCAATAAAACCACCTAAAGTCTCTAAAGAAACAAACAGCTGAATCATATGCCTAAAGAATAAAAGAGTTCAAACCATGCACAAACAATAACTTCCCATACTAAAAACACTAGTTGGTGATGAAATCCAACTTAGTAGAAGTTTAATACAGAAAGGGTGGTTGGAATAGCTACCCCGACAACCTGCTTAATGAAACGGACTGGCGCAAGTTTCTTCACAAAACCATCTTGAGTAAAGAGAACCCCCCAAAGAGTCTAAGTGAGTCTAGCCAATGTCTGGTTCAGGTACAGTGAGATTTTTCCTTCACCGTCACCTTAGGAAATAATCTTATGTTTATGGACACTAAGGTTACCAACAACAAAAAACTACAATTGTGGGGACAGTCTATGATCCAATTCTACGTACAAGGGCAGAGTAACAAAGCTCAATCCACTTGAAGTCTCCTCGACATGGTCAATCCGAGTTTTACAAACAAGTGACCCTATCCTCCTTGACAATGGTTAATCTGAGGTTTACCGTTTATAATACATGCAGATCTTCTATCTTTCCCAATGAAACATAATTGATTGTCTCAAAGGTTTGGACATGATCTCATGATTCACTCCTTTAAGAGAAGGTTCCTAGAATGTATCGATTACAATTGGATTTATTTCCTACCGCAAGATGTATCTGCTTCTTTGTTTTAACTATCTTGGAGAGTTAATTACTCCCTACTCCAAGATACTAGCCCAAGCTATATTGATGATAAGAGCCCTATAAATAGAAAAGATTACTAGATTAATTTTAATTAAGCGTTGCTTTTATGGGTTGTTCTTTAATTCAATAGGTATGGAAATGAAACTTTGATGGTGTGAAGAATCGACTCCAAACACACTAAAAAATGCACCTAAAATGATAAGCAATTCGTTTTTTTCAATGAAATTCTAGCTAAAAGAAAGAATTCGAGAATGCAATTCCTTAAGAAACAATTCTTTCTTTCAACATGGAAATAGAAAGAAAATATTTTTGTTTTTTAAATAAGAACTCAAAACAAGACAAATAATTAATGCTCACAATAAATCACTTTCACTTTTCAAAACTCGAAACTACAAAAAAAAAAAAAAAATTGCTTCAAAAGAGATCTACAAGTTCTAGAAAAACACTCAAAACTACAAAAAACTAATTTTGAGATATAAAAAATTTAAAAATCGAAGTGAATAAAAGCTTCAATTCTTGTTTGGGGATGTTTTGCTTAGTTGTTTAGTAAACTAAGGATTCATTTGCATATAATAACAAACCAAAGAAAAAAACATCCAGATATGTTTTCTTTTGTAAAAATAAAATTCAGAATTTATAACAAAGTTTGTTTAATGATTTGCAACAAGAAAACTAAATCTATTTCTCACAAAGTATAGATTTCACAACCAATTCAGACTCATTAAGAAGACGGAAAGACACCGGGGTGATTTAAGGTTTCTCAAGCTTCTGATCTTTGAGTCACTACAGAGACAAAGTGAAAACCACTTCAAGTATGCAAAACTTCTAGAAAATCATTCAAAACAAAAAAAGCTATCAGAACTCACTCACAAGATATTTGTTGACAGGAAAAATACAGATTTGGGTAGACACTAAGAATCCTAAATCAAAACTAAACATAACTGGAAGAAGATATCTTAAGTTTTTCAAAAAAAATTAACAAGGTACGTAGGCTCCAGAAGCAACAGGTGTGGTTACACAATGTTTACTCAAGGAAAATGCAGAAATGTCCGCATTATCTGTGAAGACACAGTGCGGTCCCCAGAAAAATTCAAAAAAAAAAAAATACTTCAAGATTTTTGAAAGCTACCCAAGCTAGTATACATCAATCAAAAACCACAAAAAACAATTTTCTCAAGTCAAAACAAAGGAAAACCAAAAATCAAATGCATTCCTAGTGGAGTCACCAATTTCTTGGTCGGATAAATCGATCTTGTAGACAAGACCAATCTCCCTAGTATCAAAAGATAGTCTAGAAACAAACATACAAACAAACCTATCTTTCTCTAGACATATGCGATTTATAAGTAAATGCTACAAAGGTGTTAAGATCCTACCTTAGAGCCAGTGCCTGTTTGTAGTAGTCATTCTCCAGTCATTCGAAAGAGTTATCTTTGAAGATTTGCAATCACAAACAAGCAAACATTAAATTGCACTTGCATAACAAATATTATAAATCATGCCTATTATGGTGGTCAAGGAATCCATGAAATAAACAATGAATTAACAACTTATTGAGAAAAACAAATATATTTTTATTAACTTTGAGTAGAAGAAGAACTTTACAACCTATTCAGCCTTGATGTTGAACAATTTCTTCCTAGGTACGAAACGGGAATTTCCTTTACTTTGACAAATCTTGCTCTCTTCCAAATGAGATTCATAAAGGTATGTAATCTCTCCTCATAAGAACTCAACTAAAGAAGACTAAGTCCCAACAACATTTTACCTCAAAAAATAGTAAGCTTCCAACTCTAACCAATTAATCAGCTCAACGCTTCTTTTTATAGTGTAGAGGAGGAGGTTACAGCTCCACCTATGAAGGGATAGAATCCTCCTTCAAAGGAATAAGCTCCTCACATCAAGGGATTAGCTCCTTAAGGTATGGGTTACATGAACCTTAAAAGAGTGAACTTGCCACCTCAAGATTCCTTCTAGAAGCTTCTAGAAATAACTGAAAGTGAGTTTTTTAGAATATACTTGTGCCTTTTTAACTTTTACATGAGTTTTCACCTTTAACGTAGAGACAGTGTGGTCAGGTGTGCCGAAGACATGACCATTAGGTGCGGGACCACAAGTAAGACAAAGAGAAAGTGCGGAACCAGAGTTTTAAAAACTTTTGAGAGCTTTTCTCTTATTTTTAAGACTTGATATGAGGAATTGATGTTTTATACTTATAGAGGAGGAAAGTATGAGTGGTCATGAACTCACACAAATAGTAGAATGTCAAGGTGACAATTTTTAGTGCAACAAACCACTATTCCTTGGATAATTTAGGGCTCCTTTTCTCTTGAGCCACAAACGCGTGTACGTTTCGATCAATCCACTTGTCAATCTATTTCTTCATAGGAAACCATTTATCAAACATATCTTAGATAGATCTTGATCCTAACAATGAAACCATTTGTTAGCTTAAGGAGGCATGAACTAGGTTCAGATTTGTTCATGCCAACCAACAAAACCCTAACTGCTGGCCCCTTCAACAACAACCTTCATAGCGCAAGTTACAATCTCACCCGAAGTAGTATTGGGGAATGTTAGAACCAAGTTTCTACATCTAGAGACAATGTGATAAGTGAACTTAAGCCCCTGTTGCTCAGATCCGCCTTCACGTAGATCTTTATCCTTCTATGGCTCGCTACTTCAACTCTAAGGAAATGACTTCGAGACCTCTGTGAAGGTCTGTAATAAGACTTTATAGACCCTAAAGAAGAAAATTGTAGAAGAAAATTGTCCGCTTTCACACACTAATTAATAACCCTATATCTGCCTTCATGCAAATCTATCCAATTAATCATAAATCATAATAGGATTAACCATTATGTTCACAAAAATAGATAATTACTTAGTTCATGGATAAATATTATATATTCAATAGATTCACACAACATTTACACATTATTTCATATAAAACATATCATTGCACGAGATGACATAACATGAACATAATTAAGAATAATACTCAAGGGCAAGGTATTTCTCCAAAATCAATCTTTATTAAGCTTCAGTGTTCAGTTTACAAACTTCTCCACCTGATCTAAAAGTGATATCTAAGACAATAATAAGGTATTACAGACTCATGTGCATGGATGTGCCTATGTTATTTTGTGCAATGGATCGATCACATTGTGAAATACATAGACTTTGACGCAGTTAAAGACTATAATAGACAAACACATAAAAATACAATAGATTTAATAAGGAGTTCACCCAATACTCCTAGGCTACATCTCTTGGTCCAACCTTCAGTGGTGGCCCAACTATTAAGTCAAACAAAGTTTTTATAATAGTGACCTCAGTTTGAGCCTCACACACAACAGATGCAATTACAAGAGCTTCACTTGAATCCCTCAAGCTTCCTCTGAGTACACAGACTCCCCCACAGCTCTCAATCTCTGTCCTCACTCTGTCTCACAATTTCCTGCAACACTACCTATCTGTGGCTTTTAAAGCCATTCTGGGTTGCTTGTTCTTTTCATCTCCTCATCCTTTAGTCTCCTGGGCCACTGTCCACTAAAATCCATCTTACAGTGTTTCCCAAGTATGGCATAACACCTGAAGGGGAGGTTGCCACTGATTCTGTAATGTAAGAGTGCCCATGTCCATTGAAATCCATAAGATTCCCAAACGTGGCTACTTTTTTATCAACGCCGAGAAATATGCATAAAACGCGGAAATTCTACCAAAAACATGATATTTCGTACTTCAAAAGTCCTTTAATACACTTCATTCCCCTATCGGGTCCGCCCACAGGTCGCTATCGCATATCGAGAGGGCCCATTCCTTTGTATTTTGGAAAAATATCTCAAACTGCAAAATAGCACTAAAACACTGTAAAATCCCACATTCTGGACCTGAAATACTGTTCAATATTGTTAATAAACCCTTTTGGGTCCATGACATCACATCGGCGCCTTTTCCTTAGCTTTTCGTTTCTTCAACGAAAATGTGATTTACAAAGGAAAACTTAGTTTTCCAAACTTCAAAATATACGTAATACTGCCTATTTCATTATCGGGTTTGTAATATCACTACCGTCACTGTCATTGGCCTTGCTCCTCTGCATAGTTCTAATGTGATGTGGCGATGTGATATATCACAATCTCTCATCGCAATAACCCTCGGGCCATTGTAAAGCGCTCCACTGCATCCCCCGATAGTTATCCTGTGATTTAATATGGGCCATCAATCTACATGCTTGATCGATGGTCCATATTAACTCCACCAATCACTGTCACCATATATATGTGTTAAGCACCAGTATTGTTGTTCGCCATCACAATTCTTAAGTAGATCCCACCGACCTCTGCTGAAGGTTGCCACCAATTGCGATTGTTGATCCAATCTGAACTGTTGATTGGCTAAATCAGATGACTATTGTGCATTACTTGTTTTTTCTCCAATACTCTATGTTTTTCATTAATTTCATAGGTTTTTTCCTCCTGATAGTGTTTTAAAAGGCTTCCTTATGTGATTTTTTTTGGTCTTTGTCATGATTTTTAAGTTTTTGAAGACATAAAGAGTGTTTCTTGGATCCATTTGGATCACGCCTTCCCACTGAAAAAGGCTTTTGGACCACCAAAAGTTGGTTTTCAAATATTGTTTAAGTGAGGATATGGCTGCCTCACTTGCCCAATCTCTATCCATTTTGCACTGCTTGGTTTTGAACCTTTGAATCTAATCTTTAGGTACTTGACATCCCCTCTGTGCATAGTCCTCACCTTCCTATCCAAAACTGTATCTTCTTACAGCTCATTGAGGTATTCGGGCAACAGATCATCAATGGAAGGCAATTGACTTTGCTCTTCAGGATCTTCAATTAATGAAGGTTCAAACAGTCTTAAATTTTCTACATTTACTAATAAATAGATGTGCATGTATCTTGGCAGATCAAGGTGAAAATCATTCTCACCAATTTTCTCCAGTACCTTAAAAGGCCCATACCTTATTGGCTTTAGCTTCTTTCCTTCTCCTTGCATTCTGTCCTTGCTAATATACAGCCAGACTTGATCACCAACTTGGAAGTTGTGCTCCACCCGATGTTTATCATGCCTTCCCTTGTATTTGGCTTGGATCTTTTCCAGCTATTCCTACATTGATTGATGAATTTCTTGGATCTGTTCAATGAATCTGGTTGCTTTGTCCACATCACTATGTCCAGAAACTGCTATGTCTTTTTCACAGACAAAATCCAAGGGAGAGCTTGGTGTGAAACCAAAATAGGTCTCAAAAGGAGATCTCTGTGTAGAAGAATGTTTAGCATGGTTGTAAGCATGTTGCACATAACATAAGTGTTCATCCCAAAGCTTGAGATGCTTTTTGCAATAACCTTGAGCAGCTGGATCACTGTTGGGAGTCTCGATCAATAATCCTTGACCAAAACTTCCCAACAAATCGGGAGTCTCGATCAGATACTATGGAACCGAGTAACCCAAAATGCACCTAAACACGCTGAAAGAATAATTTTGTTGTTTGTTCAGCTGTAATTTGCTTATTACAAGGTATTAAAAGACACATTTTTCTGAACTCGTCCACAATAACATATAAATAGTCACGTCCCTTTGTAGATTTTGGCAATCCCCCAACAAAGTTCATCGAAACACTTTCCCAAGGATGGGAAGGAACTGGTGGTGGAGTGTACAAGCTTAGTTTTCTATTGGTTGTCTTGCTATTAACACACATGGTACTCCCTCTTACATATCTAGGAACTGTTTCATGCATTTTTTCCCAATAGCAATATCTTTGCAGTTGTGCAACTGTTTTACTTACCCCAAAATCACCAGATACCAGAGAAGTATGTGCCTCCCTAATTATGTTAACTATCTCTGTTTGTAGAATGCATAACTTTCCCAAATAATACAAGAGTCAGTCCTTAACATAGTAATCCAATTCTTCTACCTTTTTTCCATTACTTAAAGTTGCATATACATCTTTGAAGTCTATATCTTGAGCATATTGTTCAATGTAGCTTTCATGCATCACTGAGTTATGCTTAAGTATAGTAGATGTATTTATGATTGGTTTGGACAACATATATGTAGCTTTATTATGTATGCCCTTTTTATATCTGATGACTAAATGAAACTGTTGTAGGAAACCCATCCACCTATAGTGTCTTGATTTTTGCAACTTAGTTTGTGAGTGTAAATATTGAAGGGGCCGATGATCAGTATGTATAACTGTTTCTTTTCCCATTAAGTAATGTTTCCACTTTTTCACACTCTGGAATAATGCATACAATTATTTATCATATGTAGGATAATTAACTACTATAGAATTAAATGTCTTAGAATGGTAGCATATGGATTTACCATGTTGCATCAACACTACTCCCATGGCATAACCACTGGCATCTGTTTCGATCTCAAATGGTTGTTGAAGATTTGGCAATGCTAGTACTAGTGTTGTAATAATTTTTTCTATCAAGGTGTCGAAGTCTTTTTGCTGTTTTCTTCCCCACTGAAACACCTTGTTCAATCCTATCAAAGCATGTAAGGGAGCTACAATTAAGGAAAAGTTAGCAATAAACTTTCTCCAATATTGTGCTGCCCCTAGGAAGCTTCTAACTTCAGTAGCAGACTTGGGTTCAGGCTAGTTTACAATGACTGCAACCTTAGAGGGATCTATCTTCAGTTCACCATCCCTTACAATATGACCAAAATAATTCAAAGATGTTTTACCAAATTCACACTTTGATAATTTAACATAAAGATTTTATTTTTTCAAAACATCTATAATCTTCTTTACATGCTTCAAATGTTCTTCCCATGTTTTACTGAATACAAGAATGTCATCTAGATATACAATTACAAAGTCATCAATAAAAGGCCTGAGTACATCATTCATTACTCTGATGAAAGTGGCAGGAGAATTAGTCAAGCCAAAAGGCATCACTAGCCATTCATACAACCCTTTCTTTTTTTGAAAGCAGTCTTCCATGCATCTTTCTCTACTACTTTGACCTTATGGTAACCTCTACATAGGTCCAGGTTGGAAAAGTAAATAGCCTCTTTCAGCTTATCCAATAGATCATTAATGTGAGGAAGGGGATAATGATTCTTGATCATTATTTTTTTCAGTGCTTGGTAATCAATGCACATCCTCCACGAACCGTCCTTCTTTCTCACCAACACTATTGGGGATCCGCACGGTGATGTGCTTGGTCATATGAACCCTTTCTCAAGTAGCTCTTATACCTACTTCTTGATTTCTGCATTCTCTAAAGTGGATTACCTTGTATACCTGTGGCTGTGATGGTTGTTTCATCACCTGAGTCTGACCCCAAGTCTCTCTGAACAATAGCAGTAGCCTTCTTCTTCTTGTCATCAAACTTCTTGGGTTTCAGCTTCGAATGCAAAGACCAACAATGTTCATCATCATGTCCAACCTTCTTGTAGTGAGTGCATGAAGGTTTGGCCTTTTGTACAGCATTGGTCTTCCTCTATTTCCATTTCTGCTTCCTCTTTTCCTTGTTCTTGCTTGTAGTGGGTTTTGATGATCCCCCAATCTCTGGGTTCACATTCTTGCCTCTAGCCTCTAGATGGGTAGCTTGGATAGATACCTCATCTATGGTAGTAGGGTTAAACATGAGAATGGTATGTCTCAAATAACTGTGTAGACCACCAATATACTTCAGCAAAGTTTCAGGTGAGTCTAAAGAAATTCCTAGAATCAAAGCTCTTTTTCTAAACTCTTGGGTGTAGCTTTGTACACTTTTCCCTTTTAATTAGTGAAGAATTTGCCAACTCATCATAATTTGCTACATATAAGCTAGTGGATAGAGCTATTTTTTAATTGCAGAAACAAATTCACTCCAGACAGAAAGAATTTTACCATGCTTCTTCAAGTTAGCTTGTGTTCTACCTTCCCACCATACCAAGGCAGTTCCTCCAAGGCATAGGCTGGTGTTATAGACATTTTTGGGCACTTCAACCCCAATCATAAATGTCCATAAACTGAGGGCTCCTAAGTCCCTAAAATTGTTGCTTCACTGCCTAAAGGAACAAGGTCCGCTGATTACATCATCTCCCAGAAGTTCTCCACTGAAAACTGCTCATAAATGGTCAAAACTAGACCATAATGAAAACCCAGTGTAGAGGGTGCGATGCATATCACCTTCCCAGTGTATAAGGTGTGATGCATACTGAATGGCTCCTCTGTAGGGTGCGATGGCCAGGAATGGACAAATGGCAGGGACAAAATGCGAGGTGGAAGATCATGGAATCTTCCAGAAGCTTCCCTTATGACACTTGCCTCTCCGTTTTTGACCAGGGATGAGTAAGAGATCATCATTCTCCAAGTGGAAGCAGGAACTATCAGAGAGAGGACACTAATCAAGACCCCAAAAGATGACTCACCTCCCTGTAATTATCTATATATGGATCTCTCATCACAAAGATCCAGAGGCTGGAATTTTGTATCTTATAGAGAAGTGTTGTTGGTTTTCTAGTGTATATTCATAGTGTTCGGTGATCTAAGCTTTACTTGAGGTGAATAAGGGCTTTCTAGCTGGAGGATGATGCTGGGTCAGAACATATGGTTGTAATCCTCTTGCTACATTTTATCTTAATAAAGCTATTCAAGTTTTCCTCCATATTCTTGTATGTTTACTTATATATATGCATTTGTATGGTTAACACACATCTGGTCTTGTGTTATTTATGAATATATATCTTTGTTCTTCGATAGTAGTATGTTGCTGTGATTCCACAAGTGCTCTTTGAAGCTGGGAAAACGAAGAAGAAGTGGCAAAGCTCTATCAGGAAGGAGAGGAAATCAAGCACAAGATTAAGGTTGGTCTCCTTGGTTCCCTTCTTGTCTATTTTCATAAAGGAAAATGAAGGTAGACTTTACTTGTTTGTTTCTAAGATAGCTACCAGTCTTAGTGGGAATAGCAACATCCGAGTGGACACTATTCCCAGTAACAAAATGGCGACTCTACTGGAGAGCAAATAGATTGTCTGTGTTAGCTTCCTGCTGCAGCAGGTTATTCCTATTTCATGATTGGCATTTTACAGGCCAAATATGTCGTACTTTGCTTGCTGCAATGTTCCATATTTGCTTAATAGTCTCCAAGTGAAGAAGGCTACTTCAAGTTCATTCAATTGCCTTCCAAATTTTGTAAATTTGTCCCGGTATTTCCAATTTTTCGGTTAAAGGGAGGTCCAAATAGCTTAATCTTGGTCTCCCTAGGTTTAAATTTCCTGTTTTAGAATATAGAGAATGTAAATCTGACCAAACAGCTTAATCTTGGCAGATTCTTAGATAGGTAGAGAAGCAGAGGAGCCCAACAGTTTAATCTAGGCCTTGGAAGAAATAAGGGTAGTATGTAGATAGGAAAGCATCAAAAGAAAAATGAATGATGGGTTTGCAAGTCTAAGTGCACCCCAAACAAAAGAAGAAAAAATGCTAGGCAAGTAGGCTGGGTAGGTAGTTCTGAGGTTGCTGAATCCTAATTGCTGACCAGTTCCATATTTTCAAGTGTCATATCATTCAGGACACAATTAGCAAGAATTTCTATGCAAGAAGCTCAAAAGAGGTATAACTAACTCCCCTTCTCTATTTCCCCCAATCATTAACTAACTTCCCCAAAAGAGGTCAAGATCTGCTTGACGCCTCTTAAGTTCCATCATTTTCATAAGACTAGTTTGGGTAAAGATCTGCTTTACTCAAAGTTGTTTCGTACTTTCTCTAAAAATCACAATTCCACCCCTTGTAATAGCCTAAGGTCTACTGAACTTAGTGCTTTCTTACCACCTCCATATTAACCACTTACATTATTATTTAGCTCCCTATATTTTCCCATCCCCCTACTAATATTATGTAAATCATCCCCTATATACATATCCCTCCCCCTGGTTGAAAAATAACCATAAGTACCCTCGGGAATTGCTCAGTTTATCTGAAACTCAGCAAGAACCCTTGACCTCCAAACCATCTCCCAGATACAATGGACTCCTTCCAAAGCATAAGATCCCTCTGAGGTAATCGGACCCCTTCTGAAACCTCAAATGCCCTTCGCACCCACTTACTTTCTCTTTCCTCCCAAAAATTACACTCCATAAAACCTTAAATCCAGATCGCAATTGCAACATCGCACATTCATCTCCATGCAGGTTATCACCCATCTGTCACCACCCGACGCGATATTGCGATATCGACGGTCGGCGGTCGCTAGCGCTGAATGTCCAACTCAAGCACCCTCCGTTCCCCACTGATGCGATATTGCGATCGCATTGGAGCTTCTTCATCGCATTACCTCCAGTATCAGCACCTCACCACGTCATTCTGTACTAGGGACCCACCACAGGTGACGTCATCCGCTGTACAGCCGACGTCATGTTGACATCAGCAACTAGAAAGCCAAAACTTCGAGCAGGAAGAAAAATCGCACTTCGGAGCTCCAGAATAAGAAACATAGGCAATTTTCAATCCGCAATTCGTGCGAAGTGCTAATCATGCATCGCTACAGGAAATAGGCCATTTCAAGGAATCTTTGGGGAATCTTCTGATTTCTTAGCCCATTGCGCACCGAAAAATCCCGAAAATTGCCCGATCGTGCCAAAATGATCCGGTTTAAAGACAGCAGCAGATCAATGACAGAGTTTAAAGTGTATCAGATCAAGTCATCAAGCTTCAAGTGTGTCAAAGAGTATTAGTCGATGGTGGAAGCCATCAATGTAGCGGCAAAGAGTATCAGTGAAAATCTTGAGGAGTGGCCCGAAGCAGGAGAACATTTAATATCTTCCAGCAGATTCATAGAAAGAGGGCGCAGCCACTTGAAGCTCTCAAATCATAATTATTGCACATTTAATTCACACCAGAGCCAAATTGCAGTTCCCAAAGCACAGTCATTCTAGCAGCACCGCATCTAGCCCCCAAGGGCCACCTCGTCACCTATTCCGATCCAGCTTCCCCCAGCGCAGCCAAAAAGATTTACTTGCATTTAATTCCAGCGACACTTAGATTTTTGAAGAGTTTTCTAGCAAACCTGTCTAGGTCACTTGTAATGATGTCTTTCCGATATTTTGTTTATAAATACCACCCTGAGCAATGT
Organism: Pinus taeda; assembly: GCA_000404065.3. Taxonomy (NCBI): domain Eukaryota; kingdom Viridiplantae; phylum Streptophyta; class Pinopsida; order Pinales; family Pinaceae; genus Pinus; species Pinus taeda. Next base: position 53,939 of record APFE031304510.1, on the reverse strand, counting down.
TGTGAGGGGTTGGTTGTTTGGTAGTAGTTGTTGGTCAATCTTCTTTCCAGCATTGTCTTTGAGCAGAGACTCGCACTGTAACTGTCATAATTTCCATAATCAAATATTGCTGAAATCATGGATTGCGAAACTACTTGATGTTTTCTCTTGGCCAAGGAATGATTACGGAATTCCTGTGCTTCTACATGATCCAATAAGTGTTTCTCTCCTCTGTTTAATTTTATGTTTTTTGCCACCGTTCCGCCTTCTGAATTGCAGGAAAAACGAATAGCTTAAGATTTGTTTCATTACACCTTAAGTTCAATTTCTGCATTTCTCAATGTTTTCTTCAGAAATAGTTATGAGCATGTATACTTAAATGATCTTGTTTACGTTGTTTCTTTCACATATGAGTGCATGTCTTAGGAATTCTTAACTGCTCCTGGATCCTATTCATCCATTTCTCCTCTTTTTCAGCATGATGAAATGATTCTCTTTTGTCTTTCATCCCTGATGTCCATTCCGTACTTTCAGTAGACTAATAATTGTATCCTGTGTGGCTATCCCGCTCCGTATCACCTAGTGACCAAGAAAACGCTCGCAAGCCTCAATCTGTGACTCCATGCCAAATTGTTCGAAACTCATCACACCTTACCGTGCCTCTTTGCTCGAGAACCCTACCTTCCTTCCAATCACAATCAACACTCCCTTAAAGTCAGAAAGCTAGCCTAAAATCATCAACTAAGGTTGAATCATAAGGAGAGAGCCCTCTCCGATTACAGGTGGGCTAGAACCTGTAATCCAAAGATTGGTTTGTGGTTACCTCGGTCGTATCCCTATTTAGGAGCACTAGGGACAACCTGAGTGATAACATAATGGTGACTCCACTGGGGACCTCCTCAGATAAATCAATGAAACTAGTCTACAGCCTTATAGAGGAAGAAGCCGACTTGTGAAAGGATCGGCCGACCTGTGTTGTTGCATATTTTTCCTTCTTCCCCTGTTATTCCCACAACCCTATTTGTTTTAGCTGTTCCGCTCATCGTCGTCATCATGGCTAGATATGCACCATTAAAATTACCTGCTAATCCCGGGGCTATGCCTCAGGACTACCAATTGAAAATCACTTATTTCGATGGCACAACCTCTTGCACCGCCCTACAACATACAAAGAAAATGCAGGATTATTTCGAGAGTTATGAGATAGATGATGAGAGCGTAAGAATGAAGATCTTTGTCCAAAGTCTGACCGGTGATGTCAGAACCTGGTTTATGGCACTTCCACCTAATTCTATACTAAACCCGGAAGCCTTATACCAAACTTTCATTAACAGATGGGAGAAAAAGAAGGACCCCCTGCACATACTATCAGAATATGAGTCTATTAAGAGAGGACCTGGGGAAGCTATTCTGGATTACTGCGCCAGATTTAACAATGTTTACAACGCGATACCACCAAATTTAAGACCTCCAACTGACCTTGCTTTATAAAAATTCCTGGATGGCTTTGATGCCGAGATGGCGTATCAATTAACGGAAGAAGCCCCTCAAAGCCTCGTAGAAATGCAAGATGTCGCAGTAAGCATAGAAGAAAATCTAATCGCTAAAAGAAACAGAACCAGATCCGAGAGAAAAATCACTTTCAAAGAAGAACCCTCCTCTTTCAAGCAGAAGCTTGATGCGGTTGTTAGTTCCATGAACAAGCAGGGAGATAGATTAGACAACGTTGAGAGGAAAAATTCATGGGAAAGTCAATAGCCCAATGCCGCGAGGAACCCAAACTTCAGAAAGACCCAAAATTTGAACTTCGGTAGGGCCAGTCAAGATCACGACATTAGACCTCCTTTTCAAGAAAACTATGCTGAGGCATCGACATCCACTGATCCCACAGACGGGACCCTAATGAACTTGGTTGATTCAGAAAACGAACAGCAATCCTTCCTCACGGAAGAAAACCAACCATACCTTAATATAGGACAATTCCGCACCAAATTGGGCGAGTCCTTTGACTTTAAACAACGTTATGACACCGCTATATATGAGGTACATAAGCAATACAAACTAGGAACACGGAATGTTGATGTTCTTCTACCTAGCAAAGCAAAAGATAGCGAACAACCCAAAAAAGCTAAAGCGAAGATCACCAACAACCAACTAGCTGACAGCCGTGTCCCAAATCCTCAACACGTTATTGTAGAAGATGTAACAGATACACATGGTTCTATGGAGCAGCCTCTGCCCACTCCCCATCCGGAAAAAGGTCTGAAGAGCATTCCTGAAAATATTTCCAGAACAGAGATACCACAGACAGTCATACATCATGATGCAGATGCTCCAAAAGAAAATATAGAGAGTACGCCTGTAAAGGAAAGGTTCACCAGTGTCAACGTCCGGAACCCAGTAGAAAAACCATTCAGTTTAGAAACTGAAATCGGAAAACTCAAAATCTCCATTCCCCTCTCAGAACTAGCTAAGCATGATGTATATAGACAACAAATTCAAAAATCACTTCAATTGCCGGAAGTTAGGGATGATGTAAACATTCGAGATGATACCCCTGAACTACTCTTCGGGCCAGAAGTTGACGTAAAAACAACATATGGACATGTTCTGCCTTTCTATGTCAGCCTGCACAAACATGATAAGATACTGCACAATGCTATGTTTGACTCGGGCGCCTCACATAACCTCATGCCCAAAGCTGTAATGGAAAAGTTGAATCTTGATGTCACCCGACCCTATAAAGATCTGTATTCGTTTGATTCAAGTCAGGTCAAATATCTAGGCCTAATCAAAGACCTTTGTGTATCCCTAGTCCAATTTCCCAACAAGACAATCCTAATGGATGTAGTAGTTGCTGACATCCCCATGAAGTATGGCATGCTGCTATCCAGATCATGGGGAGCAAAATTGTAAGGATCCCTTCAACTCGACCTCTCTTACGCCACTATATCTGTCTTTGGGCTACCAAAGAGACTCTAGAGGGAGACATTAATGAAGTATGTGGTAAGTAGTGAGGAGAAACCCCAAAATTTTCCAATATACTCAATCCATTCTGATGTGGATTCTTTTATTTTGTTTAATGATAATACAAGCCCTCCAACTCCTGACAAGCCGTTATCCCTGGAGCAAGGAACCAATGCTAATGAGAGATCAGTTGCCAATATGCATGAAATTGTCTCAACAGCCAGGGCAACCAGCACAGGACAGGAAGAAAACCCCAAAACAGAAGTCACCAGCTCATCCATTCCGCATACCACTCAAATCCCCAATACACACCTTGGATAAGAAGCCACATGGTATTTAGAATTTGATGGTGCAGTTAACAAGTTAGGAGCAGGGGATGGAGTGTGGATTTATAATACTCACGAGAATCACACACAAGGCCATGCCTATAGACTCAATTTTAGATGTGCAAACAATATGGCGGAGTATGAAGCCCTTCTCTTAGGTCTCAAGCTGCTCAAAACCCTAGGAGCTACCACCATTTCCATCCTAGGTGATTCGGAACTCATCATACAACAAATAAAGGGAAACTTTGTCACTAATGATGGTAGAATGAGAACTTACAGAGCCGCTGCCAGCGAATTGCTTAGCGCCTTCAGTAATTTTGAGCTCGCCAAAATTGCACGAGATCATAATATTCATGCCCATAGCCTAGCTACCTTCGCTAGCACATGTAGGCTTCCCTTTGGACCAAGTCACCACTTCACTACAGAAATAAAACACAGACCGTCAATTCCTAACAATGTCGAGAATTGGCAGGTATTCCAAGATGATGCCCAGATTAACAATTTTCTTACTTTGGAGGATGAATTCTCTAGCACAAACATTGACATGGATGTTATAGCCGAATCACAACAGTTAGCAGAAGAAGATCGCCTGACCCTAACAGCCGCCATGGCTAAACAAATACTAAGCCCAACTATTTTTGATAGTACAAACATAGGGCAACTGAAACAGTTTTGTTCACCTAAGGCAGCCGAAGTAAAAGATGAGTTTATTGACCTAAAAGGAAATGTTCTGTCTACCAGCCTTACTACATTGGAAGAAATGTTTGATGACAACGATGTGGCCAGAAAACCAAAGATGGAACCTTTGAATGCCACCATAGAAGAATACAACATAGGAACGGCAGAACATCCCAGAATGATTAAACTATCCAAAAATCTGCCTCCTGACCAAAAGCCAAAATATGTGGATTTGTTCAAAGAATTTCAAGATGTATTTGCTTGGAGTTATGAGGAATTAAAGTCCTATGACACTTCAGTAATCCATCATACCATTCCCCTAAGACCGAATCAGAAACCGTTCAAACAAAAACTCAGAAGAATCAACCCCATGCTTCTCCCTTTGACTGAAAAAGAAATAAAAAGAATGTTTGAAGCGGGTATCATTGCGCCCATTATATTCTCAGAATGGGTGTCTAACTTAGTTCCCACCAGAAAGAAAATAGGAGAGATAAGACTGTGTGTAGATTTGAGAAATCTAAACCAAGTCTCTCTAAAAGACCACTACCCGTTACCCAAAATGGACCATATCTTACAAAGAGTAATGGGTTCCTCTAGGATCTCTCTACTAGATGGATTCTCAGGATTTAACCAAATACTTGTTCACCCAGACGATCAAGACAAAACAACTTTTACCACACCCTGGGGAACGTTCAAGTATGTTAAAATGCCTTTTGGGCTGAAAAATGTCGGAGCTACCTTTCAAAGGGCAATGGATATTGTGTTCGCCAAGGAGATACACGATTTTCTTGTGGTTTACTTGGATGAACTAACCCCATTTTCCAAATCCAACCTACAACACCTTAAGCACTTAAGGCAAATTTTCATCACATGTAGGAAATACGGCATTTCCTTGAATCCTAAGAAGTCTTTGTTTGCCCTGGAGGAAGGCAAGCTATTAGGGCATATAATATCAAAAGATGGGATCAGAATTGACCCAGAAAGAATTCAAGCTATCCTCCAAATCCCTTACCCAAGAAACACAAAAGAATTACAAGCATTCCTCGGAAAAATCAACTTCTTGAGGAGATTTATCCCCAATTTAGCCGAGCTAATAAGGCTATTGAGCAACATGCTAAAAAAGAACGCCAAGGTGAGATGGTATCTTGAGGCCAAGCAAGCTTTCGCGAGTATAAAAACTGCCCTGACTCAAACACCTGTCCTCACCAGTCCTCAATTTGACAGAGACTTTATCATTTTTTCTTTCGCATTAGAACATACCATAGCTGCAGTCTTTCTACAGAAAGATGATCAGGGCAACGAGAAACCTATTGCTTTCTTCAGCTGAGCTTTGAGAGACGCACCCCTAAAATTTCAGATCATGGAAAAGCAAGCCTACGTCCTGGTCAAATCCATCAAAGACTTCAGAATTTACATCCTCTACTCCCATGTGATCGCATATGTCCCTAATGTTGTTGTAAAAGATATACTAACTCAAGAAGGATTGGAAGGCAGAAGAGGAAAATGGATTGCTAGCATCCTTGAATACGACATTGAGATAAAGCCCACCAAGCTCGTAAAAGGACAAGGGCTAGCCAAGCTAATGGCTGAAACAAACTTCCAAGCATTAGACATTAATTAGCTGGATGATGAAGCGGAGCTGGCGACTCCACAGATTAGTGATACCTTCACACAGTCCCCTTGGTATTGTGATATTTGCTTTGTATTGTTAAACCTGTGCGCTCCCCCAGGATTGTCCAGAACTAAGAAAAGATTTTTAAGAATGAAATCATCAAACTTCTGTGTCATAAATGGTGCTTTGTTTTGGAAAAATCATGAAGGTATTTTGCTTAAATGTTTAACTATAGATGAAACTAACAGCGTCATGAAAGAATTTCATGCAGGTGACTGTGGAGGACACTTATACTGGAAATCCACGGCGGACAAGATCTTACGAGCTGGTTATTACTGGCCTTCTTTGTTTGCAGATGTGAAAAATTTTACTGCCTCATGCCACAAATGCCAAATCTTTGAAGGAAAAAGAAAGCTATTGCCCCTGCCCCTAAAGTCCATTTCAACCGAGAAACCTTTTCAACAATGGGGTCTTGACGTCGTTGGAGAAATCCATCCCTCCTCCTCAGGCCAGCACAAATGGATTTTAACAGCCACCGACTATTTCACCAAATGGATTGAAGCCATCCCGTGTAGGCAAGCCAATGACTCCACCATTATCCAATTCCTTGAAAGCAACATCCTTTCTAGATTTGGCTGCCCGGAGAAAATTATTACCAACAACGCTGCTGCTTTCAAATCTAAGAAAATCATTAACTTTTGCCACAAATACCACATTACCTTAGGACACTCCATAGCTTATTACCCACAAGGTAATGGCCTAGATGAGTCTTCCAATAAGAGCCTCATCAATATCATAAAGAAGATTCTAGAAGAAAACAAAAAGAACTGGCACAAAAGGCTCACCAATGCCCTATGGGCAGACCGACTGTCCACCAAAAAATCCATCGGGATGAGCCCCTATGAACTTGTATATGGCATGGAAGCCAGGTTTCCTTCATCTCTGGGCATACCTGCTATCAAAATGTTGCAAGAAATTCAGGCTGAACTAAATGACATGCAAAGAAGAATTAATCAGACCATACACCTTCAGCAAACCAGGGAACAAGTTTTCAATAGAGCTCAGGTTCTACAAGAAAAACTCAAGAAAATGTTTGATAAGAGGACTAAAGCAGAGGATTTCTGGGTGGGCAACAAAGTTCTAAGATGGGATGCAAGAAGAGAAGACAAGGGAAAACATGCAAAATTCGATTTTTTTTTGGAAGGGTCCATACATTATCAGCGTTGTGCAAGGCATTAACACCTACCTTCTCAAATCTCTCGATAACAGCACAGCGGAAGAGGGCCTGATCAATGGCTGGATGTTGAAGCACTACAATGATCCTCCTGCTTGAAAAAGGGCAGATGGTGGTGGGTTTGTACATAGTTGTATATATCATTTTTTGTCATTTTTAGAGTTTATAATACTGAAGCACGCAGAAGAAAGCAGGCGGCCCTTTGCAGAAGACGGCAAGAAAGTAAAAGACCAAGGCATTCTGACCTGCTGTTTTTGACTTCTCACAAGGAGAAGCCATCCCCAAGTGGAGCCACTTTTAGCTTCCTGCTGCAGCAGGTTATTCCTATTTCATGATTGGCATTTTACAGGCCAAATATGTCGTACTTTTCTTGCTACAGTGCTCCATATTTTCTTAACAGTCTCCAAGTGAAGAAGGCTACTTCAAGTTCATTCAATTGCCTTCCAAATTTTGTAAAGTTATCCCGGTATCGCCAATTTTTCAGTTAAAGGGAGGTCCAAACAGGTTAAACTTGGTCTCCCTAGGTTTAAATTTCCTGTTTTATAATATAGAGAATGTAAATCTGACCAAACAGCTTAATCTTGGCAGATTCTTAGATAGGTAGAGAAGCAGAGGAGCCCAACAGTTTAATCTGGGCCGTGGAAGAAATAAGGGTAGTATGTAGATAGGAAAGCATCAAAAAAAAAATGAATGATGGGTTTGCAAGTCTAAGTGCACCCCAAACAAAAGAAGAAAAAATGCTAGGCAAGTAGGCTGGGTAGGTAGTTCTGAGGTTGCTGAATCCTAATTGCTGACCAGTTCTAGATTTTCAGGTGTCATATCATTCAGGACACAATCAGCAAGAATTTCTATGCAAGTAGCTCAAAAGAGGTATAACTAAGTCCCCTTCTCTGTTTTCCCCAATCATTAACTAACTTCCCCAAAAGAGGTCAAGATCTGCTTGACACCTCTTAAGTTCCATCATTTTCATAAGACTAGTTTGGGTAAAGATCTGCTTTACTCAAAGTTGTTTCGTACTTTCTCTAAAAAGCACGGTTCCACCCCTTGTAATAGCATAAGGTCTCCTGAACTTAGCGCTTTCTTACCACCTCCATATTAACCACTTACATTATTATTTAGCTCCCTATATTTTCCCATCCCCCTACTAATATTATGTAAATCATCCCCTATATACATATCCCTCCCCCTGGTTGAAAAATAACCATAACTACCCCCGGGAATTGCTCAGTTTATCTGAAACTTAGCAAGAACCCTTGACCTCCAAACCATCTCCCAGATACAAAGGACTCCTTCCAAAGTATAAGATCCCTCTGAGGTAATCGGACCCCTTCCGAACCTCAAATGCCCTTCGCACCCACTTACTTGCTCTTTCCTCCCAAAACTTACACTCCATAAAACCTTAAAGCCAGATTGCAATTGCAACATCTCACTTTCCTCTCCATGCAGGTTATCACCCATCCGTCACCACCCGACGCGATATTGCGATATCGGCGGTCGGCGGTCGCTAGCGCCGAATGTCCAACTCAAGCACCTTTTGTTCCCCGCCGATGCGATATTGCGATCGCATCAAAGCTTCTTCATCACATTACCTCCAGTATCAGCACCTCACCACATCATTCTATACCAGGGACCCACTACAGCTGACGTCATCCGTCGTACAGCTGACGTCAGCAGCTAGAAAGCCGAAACTTCGCGCAGGAAGAAAAATCGCACTTTGGAGCTCCAGAAAAAGAAACAAAGGCAGTTTTCGATGCGTGGTTAGCGTGAAATGCTAATTGCGCATCTCTACGGGAAATTGGCCATTTCGAGGAATCTTCAGGGAATCTTCTGATTTCTTAGCCCATTGCGCGCTGAAAAAGCCCGAAAATCGCCTGATCGTGCCAAAATGATCTGGTTTAAAGACAACAGCAGATCAATGACAGAGTTTAAAGTGTATGAGATCAATTCATCAAGCTTCAAGTGTGTCAAAGAGTATCAGTCGACGGCAGAAGTCATCAATGTAGCGGCAAAGAGTATTAGTGAAAATCTTGAGGAGCGGCCTGAAGCAGGAGAACATTTAATATCTTCTAGCAGATTCATAGAAAGAGGGCGAAGCCACTTGAAGCTCTCAAATCATAATTATTGCATATTTAATTCACACCAGAGCCGAACTGCAATTCCCAAAGCACAATCATTCCAGCAGCATCGCATCTAGCCCCCAAGGGCCACCTCGTCACCTGTTACGATCCAGCTGCCCCCAGCGCAGCCAAAAAGATTTACTTGCATTTAATTCCAACAACACTTAGATTTTTGAAGAGTTTTCTAGCAGACCTGTCTAGGTCACTTGTAATGATGTCTTTCCAATATTTTGCTTATAAATACCACCCTGAGCAATGTTGTGATGGGTTGGTTGGTTGGTAGTAGTTGTTGGTGAGTCTTCTTTCCAGCGTTGTCTCTGAGCAGAGACTCGCACTGTAACTGTGATAATTTCCATAATCAAAGATTGTTGAAAGCATGGATTGTGAGACTACTTGATGTTTTCTCTTGGCCAAGGAATGATTACGGAATTCCTGTGCTTCTACATGATCCAATAAGTGTTTCTCTCCTGTGTTTAATTTTATGTTTTTTACCACCATTCCGCCTTCTGAATTGCAGGAAAAAAGAATAGCTTAAGATTTGTTTCATTACACCTTAAGTTTAATTTCTGCATTTCTCAATGTTTTCTTCAGAAATAGTTATGAGCATGTATACTTAAATGATCTTGTTTACGCTGTTTCTTTCACATATGAGTGCATGTCTTAGGAATTCTTAACTACTCCTGGATCCCATTCATCCATTTCTCCTCTTTTTCAGCATGATGAAATGATTCTCTTTTGCCTTTCATCCCTGATGTCCATTCCATACTTTCAGCAGACTGATAATTGTATCCTGTGTGGCTATCCCACTCCGTATCCCCTTGTGACCAAGAAAATGCTCGCAAGCCTCAATCTGTGACTCCATGTCCAATGGTTCGAAACTTATCACAACTTACCGTGCCTCTTTGCTCGAGAATCCTACCTTCCTTCCAATCACAATCAACACTCCCTTGAAGTCAAAAAGCTAGCCTAAAATCATCAACTAAGGTTGAATCATAAGGAGAGAGCCCTCTCTGATTATAGGTGGGCTAGAACCTGTAATCCAAAGATTGGTTTGTGGTTACCTTGACCGTATCCCTATTTAGGAGCACTAGGGACAACCTGAGTGATAACAGTTTGTTAGCCTATCTATCTTTGTTTATTTTATAAACTTACAGATGGACCTTGAAGCTAAGCCAGCTAGCCTTCGAACTGCATTCTTTATACAAATGCAAAGTAGATCAATGCTACTTCAGTCTATCTCTGGGTTTTGTTTATGAATTAAACAATCAATCTGCAAACAGTCTAATTTCCCTAAGTGGTGGCTCTAGTAACCTCTTTAGATCACCCCTGTGTTTTACATATACTGAAAATTACTTACTCGGCCTAAATCCCTGAACTGAATTGCAAATTGTGAGTAAAAACTTCTTTAAAGTCTCACACGGGTACCATCGCACCCTGCCTTCGAGGCAGTCTGTATGCATCGCACTTCCCGAGTGCAGTAGGTGCGCTGCATACTGAATTCACAGTGTGACAGGTGCGATGGTCAGGGAAGGTTAACTTTACCTTCAGACTATGGTTTCTTCTCACTGTTTTCAGTCCTATTCAGGAGTTTTGTTGCCTATGGTCAATGTATTTATGTGAAAATCCCTTTTCTTACATTATTCCGCCTCCTTAGTGCAAAGAACTGTAAGTGTTTTTATGTATTGTGCGCCTTTTTCATTTCGCTTTTGCAAAAAAGTAGCATAGTCGAACTGTCATTTCTTGATCTGAAAGTGTCGTAGCCGTCGTTTTCAGTTTTAGAAGACAATCCCATTGTTCTTGATAGTCGATTATATAGTTACTATTGCATATGATTTGAATTAATAGTTTTTAAAGTGTCGAAAAGCAATTTTCATTTCAAAATTGCAAAGTGTCTCTCTTACCTTCACTTCATTTTGAAAAGAAATCTGTTGAGTATTGTCGCTTTGAAAGTAATTCAGATTTGCACATAGCTTTCTTATCATCATTCATACATTAAGAAGGCTGAAAACAAATACATGCATGTGCATTTTCATTTTGACTGCTTGGTTTGATTTAGGACAGTGCATATAGTGTGTGCTCTGTGCTCTTTGCAAAAATATTCTTAACTTTATTTCCTTAGTAGCTAGGATTTTCATTGCCAAAAGAAGATTAAATGTTTGTTTATCATCTTAGACTGCATTTTAGGAATTGTATACACATCACACAGTGAACCTGAAAGGCAAATTTTTAAGCAAGATCAACTTAAAATAAATTTAATGAATCTAACAATGCTTTGGAACCTAATGCACAACATCTAGAGGCCTAGGCTAGAGACGTATTCCGACGTTGTTAAACCTGGTAACTGTTGTTTTCATTGTTGGTTGGGTGATTCCTCCACTCTAAGATGACAAGTGCCAGTACAGACTTGTGCTCCCACGTACTGTCGAGTATATTTTGGGAGACCAAAATAGGCTGCATCCTTTATCATTAGGAAGCCATGTCTGCCGCCCTATCGATCACAATGCACTGAACACAACATTCGGGAAGATTGACTACCGTACCGTAAAAAGTATTCTGCAGTTTTGCGATTGGTTTGGTAATCCCCTCTGCCTAGATCTCCAGATAAGTCCATTTTACTCCTTTTCAGACTCCTTAAAGGAAACGGTCCTATGAGCACTTGTCATCTTTTGTTTTTTCTCGACTCTTTAAAATTGAAAAAACAAGTTGTGTCAAAGCGTCTAAAATTCATTTAATTTGAAAAAAAAAATTTCCCTTTTATTTTGAGTTGATCAAGTAATCCGCAATCGTGGAAGAAAGGCAATCAAAACCCCGTCGTTCACGGAGACTTACGAGTCAACCGTCGTTGACTTCGGAAGCGAAGCCATTCCAGATGAAGAAAACTCGTTTAACCGAATCAAAGTCACCTAGGTTGGTTGGAGCAAGCACTTCAGCATCCTCAGAGACTCCGGTTACTCCGAACATTTCTGGTATCCCTGCCTGAACAAAAGAAATTCTGTAACAACAAAAGGACATTACAACTGATCCTAGTGTGACGGTTAACACTTCTATTCCTGAACCGGCTCCATCTACAACTGTTTCGGAAGGTGTTACTCCCCAACTGTCTGTTGCTGCAGAACTTATATCTTCTTCGGCACCAGAAATATTTTACGGACCTGACGCTCTACCTCTTCCTCCCGGATTGATTTCCATAGAAGAGATTGTGGAAGATCCTCCCTCTAGCACTCCAATGCAACTTGGAGCTGGGATTGCCCTGTATCCTTCTTCATCAGAAGATATTCCCCCGCCATCATAAGTTCCTGAAGAATCGCTGAGGAATATTTTGGATAGGCTTAATATGTATGAACAACCGTAGACATCAAGGATTGTGTTACCCGACACAACAATAACAGAAGTTCCTTCTACTACTCCAACAATGTTCGTCGGCATGCCATCTCTCTCAACCAACTTTCAATCACTGGATGGAGTCCATCCAAGGGCTATTTCGACAGTATGGATTGTTCCCGTTTGTTCGTCTGGAATTATATCTGGAATCTCTTACGTCGAGTCTCAACAAATTGATCCTTCACAATGTCAATTTGGGCAAACCGGTCCCCAAAGGAAAATCATTCCTTTGAGTACTGGATTACCGTCGTATGGAGGGTCGTATACCCTTTCATTGCCTTCCTCAGAAGGACAACCATGTGTGAGTTCACAACAAAATTTGGGTTATGCTAGAATCACGACTAGCAGTTGGGTGCCAATCCTGTCTCAACAGCCAAGAGTTGTATTCTCAATACAACAAAGTTTACCTATGACAAATATCCCCACTATGCTGGCTACTATGGCAGTATTGCAAGTACAAGCGCCACCAATTGTATGCCAACCTCAAGTTTCGCAGGTTGTAGTGCAACAATCTCTTGTACCTACGACACAACTGCAATCACCAACTAGTGGAATGGCACAAGTTCAAATGGGGAACACCAATCCCCATCTTGGTCAAACAATCAGTACTAGACAATAGCCCATGGCTTCACAACCATGGCTGGTGCAATACCAACAACCGCAATTCCAGCAAGCCTACCAAGGATATGAGCAACAAGTCTTTGCAAGTAATGGGCAACCATATCAACCATATCATAATGGTTATGCCCATCAACCTTACCAAAGTTACCAACATCAAATGCATTATGCTGGTATGCAAAGATCGACTGCTCAAACGATTCCATCTTATCTTGGGTATGCTCAACCAAGCCTGAATCAACAATTTCCTTTTGTGGAAACTTTAGAGTTACTGGATCTAAGTCGATTAACGAACAATCCAATTGCCTATGCCCCTTGGTGGCTGACGATTCTGCACAAACTTCCGTCTGATATTCCTAAATTTAATGGAAATCCGGGCGAAGACCCATCAAAACATGTGATGAATTTTCATCTATGGCATTCATCAAACACTCTCAACGATGATTCGATCAGGCTTCGCCTCTTTCAGTGAATGCTAATTGGTCCAGCAGCAAAGTGGTATATCGAACTGCCTAGATCTTCGTTTGATAACTTTAGTACCCTAGCCACAACCTTTTTAACCCATTTTCAGTTACCTATAAGGTACGAAATAGGAACTGAGCTACTTACCAATTTCAAACAAACAACGGCCACTCATATATCCGATCATATTCATGAATGGCGACGTCGTCGTAGAATGGTAAAAGCATATGTTCATGATCAACTATTGGCGAATGGTTTATTAAGTCTCTATTACCTGCTATTATAGAAGATGTGGCAAAGGGAGGGGTCGTCACCTAAGAGCAAGTTATTGCTCCTGCACAATATCTAGACTTTATCTATACTCAATTTGGCACACTCTACGATAAAATCCCTAATGCTCCTAGACCAGGATTTTCTATTCCTCTGCCTCCTAATTCAAACAAAGACTCTCACACCAGCAATGGTGTGATAGGAACGACAAGCACTAAAACTGCAAAGGCTACATTGAAAAAGACCCACACGGTTTTGAGTCAAAATGCAAATGAAGAACTTCTAGCCTCGGAAGTAAATGCCGTGTCGACAGACAAAGGCAAAGAACCCAAGCAACCAGGAGGCAAGAAGAAAAAACAAGGGAAGAAGAAGAACCAGGGGGACTCATCCCCTCAAAAATCTTTTGCAAACCCTTCTGGAGATAGGAAACCAAAAAATCCATGCAGTATATGTGACGAGGATCACTGGACCAGAGAATGTCCATATAAAGATGAACTTAGAAAATTCTTCAAAAGTTCAAAAACCTCGGTTGTATTGACTGATCCGTTTCCAAACCCAGGAACAAATCTAGTTGCTAGTGAAAATGCTTCCCCGTCCCAAGTGCTAATGTTGTCAGTTTCAAAGCAACTGAATGATGATCTCATATCGAAAAGAAGTAAAGATTCGGGAATCCACAGATGTTGAACAACAAGGATAATGATCAACCTAGTAGTTCCACAACAACTTCAATCGAAGTTGTGCCACCCATCATTCCTGAATTAACAATAAAACAGCCAAAGGGAGTAGTACACAAATCAACATTTAATCCTCATGCCCAAGTAGCACAACACTATAATATAGTGGAGGATTTAGCCCAATCTCCCTCCGCAATGTCGAATCTTGAGGTACTACAAAATTTCCCCTCCCAAAAAGAGGCTTTATTATCAGCAATAGGTGGGATCGACCCAACGGATTCCAATCTTGTATCTTTTAATCACAAAGGATACGACCCTCAGTTACCAACTCAACTAGCTTTCCTCATTCAAGTGAAAGCCCTCAACAAAATGGTTCATAGAACAATTATTGATGAGGGGGCATCCACATGTATCATGTCTATGAGTTGCTGGAAAACTCTAGGGTCTCCTTCCTTGTCACAATCATTGACAACATTGAAAGCATTTGATGGATGAACATACACCTCGTATGGGATATTAAGTAACTTTCAAGTCGAATTGGGGCGAAAAACAGTAGAAATCGATGTTGAAGTCATTGACGGAAATATCGATTACAACATCCTACTGGGAAGACCCTGGATATACGCCATGGTAGCCGTTGTGTCAACCTACTTTAGGAAAATTGCATTTCCTTCCCAAGGAGGAATTACAATCATCGATGAACAAACTTTTCTCACCAATAGTTCACAAGTTATGGGAAGCATTCTGATGATCCATGGAAGCCCCTGCATGCTTCACAATATCGGAGTAGGCCTACTAAAAGACCCCACATTAATGGGAACTTTTACCCTACCGCCACCTACAAATTTGGCGGAAGTGGATAATGTAGGAACCTGCAATATGATATCTTCCATTCAAAAGATGTCAGAAAGCGATGTTAAAATGGATTATCTGCAAGTTTTTCCTCTAACCTCACTGGAAATATTATAACAATCAATGTTTTCAACATGGGAAGAAAACTCGCATCAACGCTCATGAAGCATTTGGATAGATAGGGCTAAGGAATATGGCACCCCTTCAGATCCTTGGTCACAAGTACACTATACAGACGAAGGAATCGTTCAATCGATGATGATTGATGGGGTACCATGGGAAGATTACCACCATCGTTCCCATCTTCTGAACTGGAAAGAAGATAGTTCTGGTAACCTATACCATCCTTCAGTATTTAACTTTCTAGCGAATACTGTAAATACGATGGATTCTGAGAGAAAGCTATCCAATATCGAAGAGACTACTGCCATAAATATCTCAACCAAAACAGATGTTGTAGAGAATATTCATGTTTGAAAATCTTGTTCTTCTTCAGAACTAGAAATATATAGCGCTCTCTTTCACGAGTTTAGGGATGTCTTTGCTTGGTCATATGATGAAATGCCAGGTATTTACTTGAGCATATTTGAACATGAAATTAAGATGTATCCAGATGTCAAACTGGTACGAAAGTGGCTACAGCAGGTGCACCCCAAGAATGTCGCTGCCATCAAGGCAGAAGTTGAAAAACTCCTCCATGCTAGTTTCATTTACCCTGTTCCTCTGACTGATTGGGTATCGAATATTGTTCCTATGATGAAAAAACAAGGAACGATTAGAGTGTGTGTCGATTACAGGGATGTAAATCAAGATTTTCTGAAAGACAACTAACCTACACCCTTTATTGACCAAATAATTGATGAATGCATTGGATGCGAAATCTTTTCATTTATTGATGGATTTTCTAGGTATAATCAAATAAATATCCGCCCATAGGACCAGTCAGTGACTGCATTCATTTGTCTGTGGGGCACATTATCACAAGCTACCCTTTGGTTTGAAGAACGCAGGGGAAACTTTTCAGAGAGCAATGAACTATGCTTTCCATGACATCAAAAACATTGTTCAACCATATCTCGATGATCTCCCAGCTCATTTGCGAAAGCAAACCAATCATTTGCGCCATTTGAGAGCGATATTTCTACGTTGCCGACACTACAAGATACGACTCAATCCGTACAAATGCATGTTTTGTGTCAGTTCTGGTCGTTTACTTGGCTTCGTGGTCTCAAAGGATGGGATTCGTCTCAAACCTTGCAAGGTTCAGGCAATCATCGATTTTCCTCCACCTTCAAACTTTCTTCAGATTTAGAAACTCCAAGGGAAAGCAAACTTCCTTAGGAGGTTCATTCCAAATTACGCCGAACTAGCTAAAGGTTACGCTTGTCTATTGAAAAAGAGGTACCCTTCGTTTGGGATCAGGTTGCACAGGCTTCCTTTGATGCTTTGAAGCAATCTCTAATATAAGCATCATTAATGTATGCTCCTGAGTATCAAAAAGACTTTAACTTGTATCTGGCTGCAGTAGATACAACCATAGCAATGGTTTTAGTTCAAGAAGACAATGAAATTGAACATCCTATATATTATTTAAGCCGAAACTAAATGATATGGAAACGAAATGCTCCTACATTGAAAAGCTCACCCTCATAGATGTTCAAGTGATACAGAGATTTTGACACTACGTCCTCTTTAGGAAAACTACCATTTTATCAGATTGCAACCCCATGACTTATATATTGTCGCGACAGTTGCTGGGGGGAAAGTATTCAAAATAGATAGCAATTCTACAAGAGTTTGATTTGGAATTCAAAAAATCCAAATCAAGGAAAGCCTTGGTCTTCGCGGAGTTACTATGTGATCTCCGATCGTCGTCCAACGATGCAACATCCGAAGAAGCAATCGTGGATGAAAATTTGTTTCTGATATCTTCAAGTGATCTGTGGTACAGAGATATAATCATCTATCTCCAGAAACAAACATATAGGTCTAATACCTCACGCTCTGAACAACGATGTATTCGATACCAAGTGAAAGACTACATGATCGTCGGTGATACTCTTTACCGTCGTGGTATCAATACAGTTCTACGGAGGTGCCTCACCCATGAGGAGGCCGAAAAAGTCCTGAATGATTGTCATTCAGGCGCATGTGGGGGGCATCCATCTGGTTATGCCACGGCGTAAAAAATTTTGCGAGCAGGGTACTTCTGGCAACCAATGTTCAAAGATTGCATAACCATAGTTAGAAGTTGTCATGCTTGCCAAATTTTAGATAGAAAAACCAGAAGACCACCCACACCACTACAACCAGTAGTAGTTGTTGGGCCATTCACCAAATGGGGCATAGACTTCATGGCATGTAACCCCACCTTGGTCGGGGGGCATGGGTATATCATAATCGCAGTAGACTATTTTACCAAATGGGCTGAGGCGATGCCTACATTAAACAACAGCAGCGAAACGGCTGCCCTTTTCTTTTTTAATCACGTAGTCTCCAGATTCGGTGTTCCATAGGCCATAGTCACAGATCATGGATCGCATTTTCGCAATCACATGATGGTTGAGTTAGCTGCCAAATTAGGACTGTCCCACGACAGCTCTACTCCATATTATCTGCAAGCTAACGGACAGGTTGAGGCGATTAACAAGGTCCTAAAGCGCATGCTGCAAAGGATGATCGGAGTCCACAAACAGGATTGGCACCTAATCCTGTACTCGGCCTTGTGGGCATATTGGACATCGGTAAGAAATGCGACCGGGTTCACACCTTTTCAACTTGTGTACAGTCTGGAAGCAATCTTACCTATCCAATGTGAAATCTCATCCCTCAAACTCGCAGTCGACCTGCTCCCCAGAACCTCAGAATAAGAGGCTCGTTTCTTGGAACTAATCTAATTGGATGAAACCCATCGTGATGCAACTTCGGCCATTGAAGCTCATAAGAAATGAGTCAAAGCACAGTTCGACAAGAATGTCAAACCTCGTGTCTTCTCAGAAGGTTACCTAGTCTTACTTTACGACCAGGAATTCGATAAGTTGGGAGCAGGGAAATTCAAATCATTATGGATGGGTCCCTATATTGTTAAGAGTGTATTAGCAAAAGGAGCCTATGACTTGATGGACTATGATGGGATTCCACTGGTGCAACCTCGCAATGGGTTGTACCTCAAATGTTATTATGCTTAATTCTGCGTAGTAATCCTCATGCTTTTGTTACATTTTTTTTTTTGCCAAGAGCATTTATTTTGGTTAGGTAATCCATTTTTTGCATTCGTTGCAGATGTCGAACCTACTGGAATCATTCGTTGGATATTCCGACAGAGCAAGTCGTAGTTGACGAAACTTGTCTTCTGCGGCATGGGCCATTTTCGATCCCAGCGGTGAGTTAGTAAGTTTCAGAGGGGTGTGTATTGGTCGGTCGACGAAAAATATCACTAAATACAACGCATTGATAGAACTCCTCTCTGATGCCATCACACATGGCATATGCCAACTTGTCGTCAGGCTAGACTCATAGCTCGTCATTCTACAACTCACCGACATCTATTCTGTACGAAATCCAGCTATCTATCGCATGTTCCTAAGGGTCATAATTTTGGAAAGACAGTTCGATTTCATCCAATATCAACATATTTCTAGAAGTTTAAACACATTAACAGACTCATTGGCAAATTATGTGTTAGATAGACATTTGCGACATTTATAAAAAGAAGCATCATATCAATATATGCAGCAATATCATGTAACTTAACCAAAATAAAGCTCCGAAAATTAAAAATATATTCATAACTATTTAGAGTTTATACATAATGTTCTGTAACCGAGAAAAAATCAGTCAAATAACCCAAAACTCAAAATGCTAGAGGGCATCCTAGTCTAATGATGCTGGTGATAGCAAGTCACTGCCTGTGCAATCATGCATAAAAGCCTAGTCCATTGACTCGGCACTCCAGTAGTATGTCGCTCATCAGTCCTCACATCCGGGATACCAAGGGTAAGACCCTTGATCTAGTTCGGTAGTGTGAAAGAGTCTCGACCATGTCAAGGTCGTGAAGGATGGCCCTCCCCGCAGCCTCTCCTACTGGAGCGGCCGCTGGGTCTCTGCGATGTACTGCAGGTTGAACTGGTCCAACATCTGCATGAGCACATGAGTTTTGATTAGTCTTGATCGAAAAACATAAGAACATTATAAATAACGATGAACGGAGATATGGTCAGAAGAATTACCCATGGCACCCCACTGCTCTCCAGCCGGCAACACCAAATTGGGGTCACCCCGGAAATCCATACCAGCATATGGGAACCTGGCGTAAACCATCTCCTGATGATCAAACCACTCAAATAAAGTATCAGAAAATGAAATCTAGGGTTGGCCATCATGCTAAGACATGAGGCCAACCCATCTCTGCATCAGTGGTTCAGTCGGTGGAGGTAGGCCAAGTGAAATGTACTACGATTGCATCAGTGGGATTTTCTCCAAAGTGAAAGTGGCCAAAATAGAACCATAACCAAAGTTCTTGGATCTTCTGCTTTTCACCTTGGTCAGTTGTTCTTTCATCATAGAGAGCACTGCATCACACTAGTTGAACACCTTCAGTTCAAGGCATTCCAAAGCTTACTACATATAAGACATGTTGGCTATGTGAAGAGCAGAACTACCAGCCAGTATAGCAAAAGTGAATAGAATGGTCCGTAAGGGCTGGTCAGTGACATCTCGGATATTGATATTATCATCCGTACTCAACTGAGATCCCTCTCTACAGTGTCGACGAATGTACTCCCTCACGGACTCACCCCCACGGGCGGAGCTTGATAATGAGAGAGGGGAACCATGCCTCGATAAACCAGTCAGAAAATAGTTGTCCATTGTAGTCAAGGGGATCGATTTTCCCCTAATCTGGAACACCTAGTTGATAGGATCCCATGCATTGAGTAAATATTGCAACAAATTGATTTTTTGCCTCATGCTAGAGATACGGAAAAACTTCAACAAGCCACAGTTCCGCATTGCAGCTACTGTGCCTAGATCATGTAAAGCAACATCATCCTCTTCTTCATGCTCACGCTCTCACCATGTAACAACCATTTTTCTCCGATGAATCTCTGAAAAACAAACAAGAGAAGAGTCAGGATCTTCATTTGGTAAAAAACAGGCAAAACTCTATGAGAAAACTGAGCAAAAAGTTTCCTCCTTGCGCCCATCGCACCCCAGTAAGTGTATTGGGAGTGATGCATACTGACTAGTCAATGAGAAGACAAGTATGCATCACACCTTTCGATTAAGGAAGGGTGTGATGTTGCCAGGTGTTGAGCCTCAAACCTGCACTCATTTACCCATCCTCCCAACAGCCTTTTTCCTACTTATCTCCTTCTTTTGTCATCATTTCCTTCATCAAATTGTTCAATTCATTGCATTATAGGAATTTTTAACATGATTTTCTAACTGTGCTAATGGTTGACTGTTGGTTTAGATTTTTGGTTCAAGTGCAGCAATTCCGCAGCTGTTACAGGTTTCCGCAGCTGAGCACTGATTCCGCAGCTGATCCCAGATTCCACAGCTATTTTCTTGTTTGATATGATCCAGGTGTCTTCAAGAGAAAAGAGCCACATGGGCAAGTTTGTATGACTGTGTACATGGTATGTGTGCTATCAGTTCAGCCAAATTGGCCAACGACACCCCTGGTCAACGCAGAGGTAGCTTGGGTCAAACAGCAAGGTTGCAAACGGTGGCACGGCTCTGTGTGTTCGGTTGGAGCACGTAAGTCACAGCTGGCTTCTCCGTTAGCCATGACGATTGAAGGGGACCATAATCCAACACCATATTTATTAGACCACGATGACCGTTCCCTAGATCTGAGCTCGGTGCTGCTGGACGTGTCCTTTTCCTAGCTGTTAGTTAGCTTCATTTACACATAAGACAGTTGATGTTTTTGCTATAAATAAAGCGTTTCCATACGCTGAATAGTTAGTCTGATGTGGTTTAATACTTTGTTGTTATAAACTCTGTTTTGAAGACCTTTTTATAAAGCGTTTTACGCTTCCCACTGTGTTTATTATGAGTTGGTTTAATTTGAAGAAGACAATTTTGTTTCTATCCGTGTAGCTGATCTTTTAATTGGTTGAAGTGGATGGAGGGCCCCTGTCTGCTACAACCATTGTACAGTAGCCTTTGAATTTCCTTTTCTGCATTTCTTTTTCTTTACTTGATCATGTATATTAATGTACAGTTTTGAATTATGCTGTTTTGTATTTCTTTAATCTTCATGACTGATCAGTGTGTTTTTGCAGCTTTGATTAGGAGCCCGGGACAATGTGCTTGTACTTCTTTTTAACACTAGTGGCATCTGAAGTGTCTTACCTCAACTGCTGACTTTTTGCTGTGATTTTCATTAGTTACTTGATTAGCTAGTTTCTTTATTTGGTTTACTTTATCAAAGTTTTATCAAGATGCTAATCTCTTAATGGTTCTGTTTATTATAATGCAATAACTTTTATGGGACCAAAATATTATCTAACTGCAGCTTGATTTATTTAGTTTTTAGACTCATATTGCCAATTCACTCCTAACTCTTCTTTTTCACATGATCAATTCAGCTAAAGGCAGAAGGTTAAGGAAGAATAAGTAGTGTGATTTGTCATTTAAATTTTGGA
The DNA here is from genome assembly GCA_000404065.3 of Pinus taeda. Classification (NCBI taxonomy): domain Eukaryota; kingdom Viridiplantae; phylum Streptophyta; class Pinopsida; order Pinales; family Pinaceae; genus Pinus; species Pinus taeda. The sequence goes on along the minus strand of APFE031304510.1, from coordinate 32,116 downwards.
TTACTAGAGTAGTGCTTTTGCTTTCAGCAGAGTTAATGTAAATATCATTTCCATTTCTAACAGCAGTAAGGGTATTGGACTAGTGCCATTAGTCT
>APFE031304510.1:6565-25923 GCA_000404065.3 Pinus taeda | reverse complement strand
CCTGCCTATATGATCGCTCCTCTTAATGATGTACAACTTAGATCAGGCAGAGTTCTAGATAAACCTTCCATAGATGTACAAAAACAAAGCATTTCTGAGGAAGATTCTCTTGTAGCCAATAAAGGTTCTGAAGCATCTCTTCCAAACCCAAATACTCAAAAAGGAAAAGAAAAAGAGTACCCCCCACAACTCCTATAGTTGAGCAACCTACATCTCATCCACACCTCCTTTTCTAAAAAGATTACAAATTGACAAAGGAGTGGAAAAACAAATTTGGTTACCTAACTATAATTTCCTAGATGAATTGAAAAATGTCTGTATCAAGATCCCCTTGTTACAAGCCATTAAGAAATTCCAATCTTAGCAAAAACAATAAAGGAGTTGAGCCTTAAAAGACCAGGAAGGAACCAAGAGATACCAAAAGGATCCACCTGGTGGGGAAAATTGCAGACATTATGATGGGAAAAGTTACCATGCAGAAGTATGTAGACCCTAGTAGTCCAATTGTCAAAACACATATCAACGGGGTAGAAATACCAAATACTTTGATTGACTTAGGGGCTGCTATTAACATTATGATTAGGCAGACTATGGATCAGCTCAAACTTCCCAATCTTCTCTTTACACCTACTTTATTGCAATTGGCAGATCGCTCAATAATAAAACCAGATGGTGTATTAGAAGATATCCCTGTCTCCCTAGACTCTTGGGAATATCCAGTGGACTTCATGATTTTAACTCCCAAGAGTAATCTAGGAGGACATCCTTTTATTTTAGGAAGACCTTGGCTAGCCACAGCTGATGCTTTCATAAGTTGTAGGTCTAGGGATATGTACATTTCTGATGGTAATTTGACAAAGAAATTTAATCTGTATCCTCCAGCAAAAGCAATCATAGAAATAGGAGACAATCAATGGATTGACGATGAAGAGACTATACAACCTGTCTTTACCATTTCTGAAATTAGTGAAGATAGTCAAATTCTGAATACTTTAGAAAATTTTGAACCATCTTCAGAATATGACTCTACACAATTTCAGTTGGATTCTGACATAGAGTGTCTATCATCTAGACAAATGTATCTTTTCTCTATGGAAGAATTTGGTAGTTCTGCCAGTGAGATCTTTCCAGGAAAAACACTAAACATCAACAGAAATTTGGAAAGTTCACAACAGGAGAAGCTAACCAAACTCTTGCAAAGACATTCTACTGCATTTGCATGGGAATATACCGATATGAAAGGGATTGATCCTAAGACTTGCATTCATCACATCTACATAGAGGAAAATAGCAAACCAATCAGACAAACTAAAAGAAGGATGAATCCAAATCTTAGGGAGATAGTAAAAGACGAACTCCAAAAGTTACTTAATGTAAACTTCATTTACCCTATCTCAGATAGCCGGTGGGTTTCCCCCTTGGTTATAGTTCCCAAAAAAAATGGTAAATGGAGAGTTTGCATTGATTACAGAGAATTGAACAAAGCGAACTTAAAGGATCACTTTCCTTTACCCTTTATTGATCAAGTCTTAGATACTCTAGCAGGAAAAAAGTATTTCTCATTCTTGGATGGTTTTAGTGGTTACAACCAGATTCAGGTAGCACCTGAAGATCAAGAAAAAACCACATTTACTTGTCCATGGGGAACTTTTGCCTACCGAGTACTCCCTTTTGGATTGTGTAATGCACCCGCAACATTCCAAAGGGCAGTACTAGGAATCTTTTCCGATCTAATTCATGATTGTGTGGAGGTATATATGGATGATTTTATAGTTTATGGTGATTCATTTGAAGAGGCATCAGAGAATTTGGAAAAAGTTCTTATTAGGTGTAAAGAGACTAACCTTTCATTAAGTCATGAGAAATGTTTTATGATGTTTACTGAAGGGATTGTTCTGGGCCACCATATTTCAGGAGATGGAATTAAGGTTGATAAATCAAAAGTTGAAGTCATCTCCAAGCTACCAATTCCAAATTGTCTAAAAGATGTTAGAAGTTTTCTTGGGTTTACTGGTTATTATAGAAGATTCATTGAAAACTTCACCAAAATAGCATCTCCTCTCTTTAAATTACTTACCAAGGACTGTGAATTCAAGTGGGATCCTGACTGTCAATCTGCATTTGAAACTTTAAAAACTAGAATATCTGAAGCACCCATTTTGAGAGGACCAAATTGGAAACTCCTTTTTCACATTTCAATAGATGCTTCAGATACAGCTCTAGGAGCTGTGTTGGGTCAAAAGGATTTAATTCCTTATGCCATTTATTACACTAGTAAAAATTTGACTCCCACTGAGTTAAATTATATTGTGACTGAAAAAGAGTTCTTAGTCGTTGTTCATGCAATCAACAAGTTTAGACACTACATAACAGGCTATGAAACTTTTTTCCATACTGATCATTCTGCCATTAGATATCTCATGAATAAACCTGTTACCAATGGCAGAGTCACTAGATGGATTTTACTGTTACAAGAATTCAACATTACTGTGTTAGATAGACCAGGAAAGCAAAATACAGTAGTTGATTTCTTGTCTAGAATTCAAAATACTAATGAAGATTCTCCAGTAGAAGATAAGTTTCCGGATGAATATCTGTTTGCAGTAACTACTAAAACTCCTTGGTATGCAGATATTGCTAACTATTTGGTTACAGGGAAGCTACCTCCACACTTATTTCCTAATGAGAAAAGGAAAATCATTCAGGAGAGCTAAAAGTATTCTTGGATTTCTAATGAATTGTTCAAAACAGGGCTAGATTGTGTGATTAGAAGATGTGTACAGGAAGATGAAATGCCTGACATTATTAAAGCATGTCATGATGAACCATGTGGCGGACACTTTGCTGACAAGAGGACGGCCTATAAAATCCTTTCTTTAGGATATTATTGGCCTTCTCTCTTCAAGGATGCAAAGCAATATGTTAGAAGGTGTGATAGCTGCCAAAGAGTTGGGAGACCAACTCCTTCAAATGAAATGCCTCTACAGCCACAGGTACTCATCGAACCATTTGAGAAATGGGCTCTAGATTTCGTTGGACCTATTAATCCACCATCCAAACAAAAAAAGTATATATTGGTTTGCACTGATTATGTTACTAAGTGGGTAGAAGCCAAGGCATTTCCTTCTGCCACTGAAAATTCAGTTGTTCAATTTCTTTTTGAGGATATATTTACTCGTTTTGGTGTCCCAAGAGAAATTGTAACAGATCAAGGAAGTCAATTTACATCTAAATTGATGGAGAAGCTGATGGAGGAATACAAAATCAAGAATAGAAAGTCTACTCCATACCATCTGCAAGCAAATGGCCAAGTGGAATCTACAAATAGAGTTCTTGAGAGCATCATCACCAAGACTTTTCATCTCCACAGAAGAGATTGGGCAGAGAGGCTTCCTGAAGCCTTGTGGGCCTATAGAACTACATGGAGGAACACAATAGGACATTCTCCCTATGAACTTGTTTATGGGAAAGAAGTCCTGCTCCCCATTGAGTTTCAGATCAAGACCTTCAAGATGGCAGTTTAGTTGGGAATGAGCTTAACAGAAGCCTAAAAGCACAGAATGGACCAGCTAAATGAACTAGATGAAATAAGACAAGATGCAATTCTGAGAACCAATCTAGTTCAACACCAAAGGACCAAATGGCATGATCGATTTATCAAAGAGAAGAAGTTTCAAAAAGGAGATTGGACGCTATTATTTGATTCAAAGTTTAAGGACTTCAAAGGGAAATTCCAAACTCATTGGCTTGGGCCATATGAGATTGTTGAAGTCTTTAGTAATGGAGTAGTCCGAATCAAGACAATTGATGAGTTCCAAACTCCTCTTATTGTGAATGGCCACCGCTTGAAGATCTACCATAAGCCACTCTCAAAAGAGGACTTTGTCAAAATATTTCAAGAAAGTTCTGCAATGAGGCTAGTGGAGAAGAATTCTTCTCCTCCATCAGCCTAATCTTTATTTCTTTCTGTTTCGAAAAGAAAAAGAAAAGAAAATAAATAAATAAATAAATATGTGTATAAGCCTGAAAATCAATCTTGGATTGGCAGTCTTATGCAGAAAATATAAGGTGAAAATCAGGGTCACATGACACTTTATATTTTCCAAAAAAAAAAAATCTCTTTTTTCACCATCATTCCATCCTCATTTCATTCCGCTTCACTCCATATTTCATTTCATTTCATCTCACTTCATTCATCTTTCACTTCATTAATCCTATCTCACTTCCACCAATAAAGTCCCTCTCAGGACTATTCCATCTAGATCAGTTTGTTCTAATCATCTTTGTGCAGGCAGAAAAGTATTGTTGCAGATTTCGCAGCTCATACCGAGTTTCCACAGCCAATACACTCTGTCTCTGCAAACAAAACAATTTTGTGTTCTAAAGAAAAAATTTCAGAGGTATCATCATCAAAAGAGCAGCAAGGATACATAGCACCTGCAAGACCAAAAAGCAATCAAAAGTTAGCTACCATAATTAGTAAGGGAATCAGATGCAAATATATAAAGGTATGTTCCAAAATTTCTAATCAATAGTTTAATATCATTTTTGCATAGTTTCAAATTGTGGTAGGAGTCACTTAATGTAATGATTAACAAGTTATCCCACTCCTCATCCACGATCTCGCCTCATCCACCTCATCACCCTCCTAACGGTTTCCTAATCCCTACTGATCCGAACATAATACGAGCTGCTCTTCTATTAATCATTCGTACCTCAGTGACGTATACCGGTGTACCATGGCTCTCCATACGATCATTTTCGTAGCCAAGTGTATGCAGCCACTCAAAGCTCATAAATTTGACCGTTGCACTCGCATGCATAAAACTTGTAGCCATATTCATTTCTACCCTCATACCACTAGCTTCATTTCATTTTCATACATCGCTCTCGTTTCATTGTAAAATCCCTCTCTGTTTTTCCTCACCTCACTGTTCAAAACCCCGAGTTCTGTACCTCACTGTTCATTACATTATGGTTACTGTACAACCGTAATTCCTTTGTTTTCCCGTAGAAGTATTCTCCTCAAACATCCATATCCACTGTCAGAGCTTTAAGTGCAACTGAGAACCGAGAATGGGGAAACTGTTGAGAGTAGAACCGGAGGGTTCGAAGTTTTTAGAGGGTTACCCACAGGTCAGAGAAGCACTGCAAAAGGCCGAATGGCTGAAGTTTATTCAAAAATTTAACGGGTACCATAAGGAAGTGACAAAGGCATTTGCCTGGTCGTTTGACAGAAAAGCCGTGGAGGTAGGTGACTTACAGTTCACCTTAACCGAGAGTACCCTGTCCACAGCAACTGAATTGCCTCAAACTGGAGAACGCTGGTTCAAAAATAGGACAGTGGAAGATCAAGAATGGAGAAAAATGCTTAAGAATCCAGGTATGGATACTTCCATTTTCACCAAGGGTATCCGTGTACGTGTCATTAAAGAGGAATGGACTTCATTACTGCTTCTTCTTCAAAAAATTTTAACATGTGAAGGCCGTTTCGGTGTCATGTATATATACCATACAAGACTCATGATGCATTTCATGGAAGACAGAGCTATCAATTTACCCTGTTTCTTATTTGCTAGTTTAAAGAAAATGTGTAACACTGTTCAGAAAAATGTGGGAAACATTGAACCCCATTTGTATCACCATGGGCTTATTAAGATTCTAATTGAGGAAAAGTTGAAAAATAAAAAGGATACATGGGAGAAGTTTCTCATTAGGAATCATTTTCAAGAGGTAGCTGAAGCCTCCAGTAGCTCTCCTAGGGTACCAAAAAGAAATAGGAGAGGAGGAAAAGAAATTATTGACCAAGAAACTGCCAAAAAGACTGTTGTAGAAACTGCTCCAAAGACTGCCCAAGCAACTGCCAGAGAGGAAAGGAAAAAGGGAGTTAGCACTAAAATACAAAAGGGGGATAAAGGGAAAACCATTTGCAAGAATCAATTCCTTCACCTGAGCCCTCAATTGAAGAATCCCAAACACTAGCTGACAGATTAGTGCAACTGCAAACCACTGCCCTCTCAAAGAGAAAACAAAAAGAGAAACATAGTGCCCAGCAAAAGAGCACTAATGTACAAGTAAGGAGAAGCAGTAGGTTGAAAGGAAAATGGAGTGTGACCAAAGGAAAACAGTCCCATTTTGTTGACTTAGGCACACCAGAAAAGTCTCCAATTCAGCTAGATGTTGAGCCTAGTCCTCCACGGGAAGAAAGTCCCTTCCAGCTAGAGAGAGAAGGCAGTTTTCGAGAATTTGAGTTCAGACCAAGACAAACACCTGATATAGACCTTGATCAGCAGAAAGCATATGATTACTTGGAGACCTTAGAGCAATCTGTTGTCGGTCCAAGCACTATAGTACCTCATGATGAACAGGTCAAATCTCTAAAACAAGAGGTATTTGAGCTGGAAGTCTTGAACTGGCACATTAAGCAGGAGAATGAAGCCTTAAAAGAATAGAGCAAAGTGGACAAAATGGTCCATGACAATACAATGCTTCACTTGGGTCTCTAGCAGAAAAAGAATAGAAAATTGAATAAGAAATGCAAGAAGGTGAGCAGGGCCTTAATTAATTTGAGGTTTAGATGTTTGGTTAAGAAACCAAAAGTAAATATGGCAGTGAGAAGAAAAAGGAGAAGGCTAGATGTCTTGGCAGAGGCATCTGAGCATATAAACTGAGAAATCATGACAAGTTTTGGTTGCATGAGGAAATGCAACACCTTCACAGTGGGGGTGTGTTGAGCCTCAAACCTGCACTCATTTACCCATCATCCCAATAGCCTTTTTCCTACTTATCTCCTTCTTTTGTCATCATTTCCTTCATCAAATTGTTCAATTCATTGCATTATAGGACTTTTTAACATGATTTGCTAACTGTGTAATGGTTGACTATTGGTTTATATTTTTGGTTCAAGTACAGCAATTCCGCAGCTGTTACAGGTTTCCGCAGCTGAGCACTAATTCCGCAGCTGATCCCAGATTCCGTAGCTATTTTCTTGTTTGATATGATCCAGGTGTCTTCAAGAGAAAAGAGCCACATGGGCAAGTTTGTATGACTGTGTACATGGTATGTGTGCTATCAGTTCAGCCAAACTGGCCAACGACACCCCTAGTCAATGCGGAGGTAGCTTGGGTCAAACATCAAGGTTACAAACGGTGGCATGGCTCTGTGTGTTCGGTTGGAGCACGTAAGTCACAACCGACTTCTCCGTTAGCCACGACGATTGCAGGGGACCATAATCCAACACCAGATTTATTAGACCACGATGACCGTTCCCTAGATCTGAGCTTGGTGCTGTTGGACGTGTCCTTTTCCTAGCTGTTAGTTAGCTTCATTTACGCATAAGACAGTTGACATTTTTTCTATAAATAAAGCATTTCCATACGTTGAATAGTTAGTCTGATGTGGTTTAATACTTTGCTGTTATAAACTCTGTTTTGAAGACCTTTTTATAAAGCGTTTTACGCTTCCCACTGTGTTTATTATGAGTTGATTTAATTTGAAGTAGGCAGTTCTGTTTCTATCCGTGTAGCTGATCTTTTAATTGGTTGAAGTGGATGGAGGGCCCCTGTCTGCTACAACCATTGTACAGTAGCCTTTGAATTTCCTTTTCTGCATTTCTTTTTCTTTACTTGATCATGTATATTAATGTACAGTTTTGAATTATGTTGTTTTGTATTTCTTTAATCTTCATGACTGATCAGTGTGTTTTTACAGCTTTGATTAGGAGCCCGGGACAGTGTGCTTTTACTGCTTTTTAACACTAGTGGCATCTGAAGTGTCTTACCTCAACTGCTGACCTTTTGCTGTGATTTTCATTAGTTACTTGATTAGCTAGTTTCTTTATTTGGTTTACTTTATCAAAGTTTTATCAAGATGCTAATCTCTTAATGGTTCTGTTTATCATAATGCAATAACTTTTATGGGACCAAAATATTATCTAACTGCAGCTTGATTTATTTAGTTTTTAGACTCATATTGCCAACTCACTCCTAACTCTTATTTTTCACATGATCAATTCAACTAAAGACAGAAGGTTAAGGAAGAATAAGTAGTGTGATTTGTCATTTAAATTTTGGATTCCTAGAGTAGTGCTTTTGCTTTCAGCAGAGTTAATGTAAATATCATTTCCATTTCTAACAGCAGTAAGGGTATTGGACTAGTGCCATTAGTCTTTCGTTTAATGCTTTGCTTTCATTTGATGCTTTAGTTTCATTTCAAGTCATTATTCAAGTTTTCTCTTTAAAATTCAAGAAGCATTTAGAAATCATCACATACACACACATTCACTCACTTGTTTATAAATTCATCACATCATATTAGGAATATAATTTAGACATAAACTAAAAACGACAAAAACAACTAGGAAAGGCTACTTAAGTATATATTGTACACTTCATTTCATCAGCTTACGAGCCCTGGGTTGACAATTTATGATAGCAATTTAGACAACACTAAATTGACCAAACACCAGGGCGAGTTCTTCAAACCCCAAAGGCTCAGCAGAACAAGGAAACAGACCCAGAATTCAAAAAGAAAAGAATGAAATTGAAGAGCACAAGTTTAGCTCCTACCTGGTCCAAGGGGCATCAGGAATCATCCACAGAATCTCCCGAAATCAGCTGGTGAAAATCAGGGGGGAAAAGCACCTCCAGAGCTCCAAAAAACCAAATTCAAATGAAATGGTAAAATGAGAGGTAAAAGTCACTTTTAGTTTACCATCCACGTAATTCAAGTAAAGTATTAGTGTTCTTAACTCATTTACCAAGCATATGTTTCCATTTCTAATCAGTTTGATGAAGCAAATGAATAGGTAGTACAATCTTTGAAAGAAAAAAATGCTAATGGTGAATCAAAGACTCATTGACCATTATCGCGAGCAATATTACCGTAGGGTTCAAGCTCATTAAAAAATAAACCCCCATGAGCAGTTTTAGCGCATAGTTCAAGCTCGTTAGAAAATAAACATAAGTCATGAGCAAATGTTTCCCCCAATGTTTAAGCTCATTAAAAAATGAACCAGTAAATAACCATTGTGAATGGCCTATCGCCAGCTTTTGAGCCTTGGTCGTGTTCTTGCCATCACCTCCATTATGTTTTTAGCTAATCATTCACCCCCACATGATTGTTTACCCTTTCAAGGAACATATGCAAAGAGTGATTCTATTAGCCATCCTTGTGACACTGTTGCGATTGGGGAATTCCAAACCTTACCTGGAATCAGCTGCTACCCGAAACCATCACTCGTTCCTCGAAAATGAGTCTCCTTTAAGCTCTTTTCAACTAACTCGTAAAATATGAAAAGGTTGTCGAGTGATTGGCCTCTCTGGCTCGTTAAAAGTCATCCGAAGTTCTATCCCTCCTCTAGATTTTAATCCTTTTGGACCTGAGGGATTATTACACAAAAAGATTGAGTGCTTGTCTTGTTCGGCTTGTTAAAACTATCGAAAATGCATCCCTTTTGTATTATTTTACTCTTTTTCGGACTTAAGGGATTACATGATGAAAAAGAATCGTTGGAGTCTCCTTTCCATTCCTTTCAGACTCTCTAAAATTGAAAGGGACCAAGTTATCTTTGTCATTAAACTTGTTAAAACTGAATAGTGACAAACTCGTCCAAATGGACGAGAACGCGTTTCACTGTCACTAGGCTCGCTAAAATATAGCGATAGGTTTGCCTAAAGGGAAGATTATAGAACAAGCATATGTTATCCTCCTAAAGCTTGACAAAAATAAAGAGGTACTGGTTAGCAATGACTTGGGAAGATTGGGAAGAAAACTTGAAAAATATTTATTGGTAGCAAGTTGCTCTTGAACATGACACTTTCCTTCCACATCCATGCTGGGTTGGGTTGTTTCGTTCACTGGTCATCACCATTGGTCCAACACACCATCCATCTTTGGGGTTAATGCTACCAATCCATCGTTAGTGTCACCGATATGTTCAAGAGAAGTCATTCAGACAATTTTCCTGTGTCTCACCCACTGCAATACATTCATGCTCCATTCCTTCATGATTGCCACCCTGAACCTTGTATTGTCAGATTATTTTCACCTCCAAAATCATTTGCTTCGTTCCATGTTGTTGATGTGGGATTCATTAAGGCCCTCCTGCGATGGGTCACTTCTTATCGACATCAGCTCATTATCCAAGAAGTTGACTTAGGAACAACCCTTTTAGTACTTTCAAGCTTGCATGCCTCAATGGCAATTTTCTCACTTTTGGCGACAAGTTTACATCAATGGCCTTCGACCGAGAGATTTTACGTGGTGTTCGACACCAAGTCCTTTTTCACACCACGTGAATTGTATTGTAGTACCTTGAGGGTCATTGTCATTATTGTTGATTCCTCTTGCGCCTGTTAACAACTTACATCATTGGCTGGTAATCAGGCGATGTCTTTCCATGTTCGACTCCAGAACATTTTTCACATGGATAGACTTGTACTCCGAGTGAAGATTGAATGAGTTTTGAAGACCCTAGATCTAGTTTCATCCACCTAGGCTACAATATATTCAGGAATATAAATACATCAAGTGTACATCGTTGCCGAACATATGATCATCCAAATCAAAGGATGATGAGTCCAAATCATCAGTCTGCCACACAGATGATTATTTGTCCTATGTACATGAAAATGAATTTATAAAGCTGAGCATGGGAATGCCTGCCTCAGCTAGATCATGAAAAAGTGTTAACAAAATAATGTATTGTATTATATCTTATTACAGGTCGCCTCCCAGCTCGAAAAAACTTCGGATCCTCATAGTAAAGGATTTCACCCAACATAAAAAAGATTAACGACCTCATGCTTTAGGGTGCAACTGTTATAGACATTTTTGGGCACTTTAACCCCAATCATAAATGTCCATAAACTGAGGGATCCTAAGTCCCTAAAAGTGTTGCTTCACTACCTAAAGGAAAAAGGTCAGCTAACTACATCATCTCTCAGAAGTTCTCCACTGAAAACTGCTCATAAATGGTCAAAATTGTACCATAATGAAAACCCAGTGAAGAGGGTGCGATGCATACCACCTTCCCAGTGTATAGGGTGTGATGCATACTGAATGGCTCCTCTGTAGGGTGCAATGGTCGGGAATGGACAAATGGTAGGGACAAAATACGAGGTGGAAGATCATGGAATCTTCAAGAAGCTTCCCCTCTAACACTTGCCTCTCGGTTTTCGACCAGGGATGAGTAAGAGATCATCATTATCCAAGTGGAAGCAAGAACTATCAGAGAGAGGACACTAATCAAGACCCCAGAAGATGACTCACCTCCCTGTAATCATCTATATATGGATCCCTCATCACAGAGAACCAGAGGCTGGAATTTTGTATCTTATAGAGAAGTGTTGTTGGTTTTCTAGTGTATATTCATAGTGTTCAGTGATCTAAGCTTTACTTGAGGTTAAGAAGGGCTTTCTAGCTGGTGGATGATGCTAGGTCAGAACATATGGTTGTAATCCTCTTGCTACTTTTTATCTTAATAAATCTATTCAAGTTTTCCTCCATATTCTTGTACGTTTACTTATATATATGCATTTGTATGGTTAACACACATCTAGTCCTATGTTATTTATGAATATAGATCTTTTTTCTTCGATAGTAGTATGTTGTTGTGATTCCACAGGTGCTCTTTGAAGCTGGGTAGATGAAGAAGAAGCAGCAAAGCTCTATCAGGAAGGAGAGGAAATCAAGCGCAATACTAAGGTTGGTCTCCTTGGTTCCCTTCTTGTCTATTTTAATAAAGGAAAATAAAAGTAGACTTTACTTGTTTGTTTCTAAGATAGCTACCAGTCTTAGTGGGAATAGCAGCATCCGAGTGGACAATATTCCCAGTAACAGCTAGCCAGCTGAATTTTACTCCTGTCCGAATCAATATTCTGCACCCTATAATACACATCAATCTATTTGATACAGTTATCTAGCTTTTCTGCATTCAACTCTCTATCATAAATAGGCAAATCAAATTTAACATCTAATTTAATCAAATATGTTTTCTTCTTTTTATTTTTAGGGTTATCAAGAGGTGTGGATAGAGGAGCCTATTTTCCTTTCCCTTTGCCTTCAGAATGGCCATCTATAAGAGATTATTCTGTTCCTTTGTCTTGTTTAAAGGTTGAAGAATCTTCACTTCGACCTTCCTTAAATTCTCTATACATTTCTTCTAAAATGGCTCCCATGGTCATGAAATTGACCATGAACTAAGAGTCTGATTCAAAGGGAGTTTCTTCTGCCATTTTCCTCCTAGTATAGACTCTACCAATTTCTGGGTTAGTATCAACCAATCCTCCTTCTCCTAATTTAAGCTTTGATCTATTTATCATTCACTAACAGTCCATCACAAGCTTGTATAACTTTAGCAAACTAAAGCTCTGATATCACTTGATCTAAAAATGAGATCTACGAAAATAATAAGATATTACAGACTCATCTGAATGGATGTTCCTATGTTATTTTGTGCAATGGATCGATCAAATTACATAATACATAAACTTTGAAGTAGTTAAAGACTATAATAGACAAAAACATAAAAACACAGTAGATTTAATAAGGAGTTCACCCAATACTCCTGGGCTACATTTCCTAGTCTAGCCATTAGTGGTGGCCTCTCTATTAATTCTTCAAACAGAGTTTTTATGATAGTGAGCTCAGTTTGAGCCTCACATATAATAAATGTAATTACAAGAGCTTCACTTGAATCCCTCAAGCTTCCTCTGAGTACACAGACTCCGCCATAGCTCTCAATCTCTATCCTCACTTGATCTCGCACTTGCTTGCAACACTGCATGTATGTTTTCTCTCTATCTATGGCTTTTAAAGCCATTCTGGGCTGCATGTTCATTTCATCTCCTCATTCTTTAGTTTCCTGGGCCTCTGTCCACTCAAATCGCTCTTGCAACATTTCCCAAGTATGGCATAATGCCTGAAGGGGAGGTGGCCATCGACTCCGCAACATAAGAGTGCGTGGGTCCTTCGAAATCCGTCGGATTCCCAAACGTGGCCATTTTTTTTATCAACATCGAGAAATATACATAAAATGGGGAAATTCCACCAAAAACATGATATGTCAGACTTCTAAAGTCCTTAAATATACTTCATTCCCCTATTGGGTCCGCCCACAGGTTGATATCACATATCGGGAGGGCCCATTCCTTTATATTTTGGAAAAATATGTCAAATTGTGAAAATGCACTAAAACACTGTAAAATCCCATGTTTTGGACCTGAAATACTATTCAATATTGTTAATAAACCCTTTCGGGTCCGTGACATTGCATCGATGCTTTTTCCTTAGCTTTTTGTTCACTTGATCTAAAAATGAGATATAAGACAATAATAAGGTATTATAGACTCATGTGCATGGATGTGCCTATGTTATTTTGTGCAATGGATTGATCAGATTGTGAAAATAGTAAAGACTATAATAGACAAACACATAAAAACACAACAGATTTAATAAGGAGTTCACCCAATACTCCTAGGCTACATCTCTTGGTCGAACCTTAAGTGGTGGCCTCTCTATTAAGTCTTCAAACATAGTTTTTATAATAGTGAGCTCAGTTTGAGCCTCACACACAAAAGATGCAATTACAAGAGCTTCACTTGAATCCCTCAAGCTTCCTCTATGTACACAAACTCCCCCATAGCTCTCAATCTTTGTCCTCACTCTGTCTCACACTTTCTGGTAACACTCCCTGTCTATTTTCTCTTTGTCTGTGGCTTTTAAAGCCATCCTGGGCTACCTGTTCGTTTCATCTACTCATCCTTCAGTCTCCTGAGCCTCTGTCTGCTCGAATCCCTCTTACAACATTTCCCAAGTATGGCATAATTCCTAAAGGGGAGGTGGCCACCGATTCTGCAATGTAAGAGTGCCTGGGTCCTTTGAAATCTGACGGATTCACAAACATGATCATTTTTTAATCAACATAGAGAAATATGCATAAAACGGGGAAATTCTAATAAAAACATGATATGTCAGACTTCAAAAGTCCTTTAATACACTTCATTCCCTTATCCGGTTCACCCAGAGGTCGCTATCGCATATCGGGAGGGCCCATTCCTTTGTATTTTGGAAAAATACGTCAAACTACAAAAATGCACTAAAACACTATAAAATCCTACATTCCAGACGTGAAATACTATTCAATATTGTTAATAAACCCTTTCAGGTTCGTGACATTGCATCAGCGCTTTTTCCTTAGCTTTTCGTTTCTTCAACGAAAATGTGATTTACAAAGGAAAACTCGGTTTTCTGGACTTCAAAATATACATAATGCCACCTATTTTATTATCGGGTCCATAATATCATTGCGATCACTGTTATCAACTCCGTTCCTGAGTGATGTAATATATCGCTATCGCTCATTTCAATAATCCTCAGGTTATTGTAAAACATTCAACTGCATCCCCCAATAGCAATCCTGCAATTTAATATGGGTTTGCTAATCGCCATCACCATATATATGTGTTAAGCGCCGATATCATTGTTTGCCATCGCAATTCTTAAGTAGATCCTTGCAATGTCTACTGAAGGTTGCCGCCAATTACAATTGTCGATCTGATCTAGACCATTGATTAACCAGATCAGACGGCTACTGTGCATTACTTGTTCCACCTCCAATACTCTGTTTTTTTCATTAATTTCATGGGTTTTTGCCTCCCGATAGTTTTTTAAAAGGCTTGCTTATGTGATTTTTTTTTGGTATTTGGCATGATTTTTGATTTTTTGAAGACATAAAGGATGTTTCTTGGATCCATTTGGATCACCACCCTGTACACTCAGCTGCATGGGTCCGTGGACTTAGTTGTGAACTTACCAATTCCTCCTATGTACTCAGCTATAGGAGCCTTACCCTTTCTCTTATGTACAGGAAGAAGAGCCTTCCTACTTTAGCACTTGCAGAAAACAATCTCTAACTTGATTTATTTATTATTAGCTACTTTCTCTAGACTCTCTATGACTCAAATATATATAGATTTTTTCAATAAAATACCATGGCCCACAACCTATGGGTGAGTCTCAAAACTCACCTATCACTTACCCAAACAAGGGGCTACAACCCCTTTGACTCCTATCTAGTTGCATGCTCCACATCCACATTTCATGGAGACTTTACATTCTTTAGAAAAATTTTACAAAATTGTGTTAAACTAACCCCAAAACTAACCTTGGGGACCCTATCCCAACAATCCAAGCACTCAATAGCCTTGTCATAGTAATCTACCTTAGTCTTGTAAATGTAAAACTAATCCATACCTAAAAATATACTATATGATCCCAATGGAAGCACATTTGGATGTGCTGATGTTGGCATACTGTTAAACTCAAATGCACAATATCTTACCCAATTATGAACTCCTTTCTTAATACCTATAGCCAACAACACCAAGCAAGACTGTACATGCACTTATTTATTTAAGAAACACTTATCCACCAGGTCAAGATTGATATAACTATAGTTAGATCTAGGGTCAGTCAAAATAGAAATAACTTTATAAAAATTCTTACCTTCCATATCAATAGATGCTTGATGATCATCCTTCATGTTATATAATTTTGCATAAAATCCGAGGAACATGCTGCCCAACATCACCAACTATTTTTTCCTACTAAGCACTATAAATTTGAGTTCTGCCACCCTGATGTTGTGGACAATCTCTCTTATGATGCTCTCTACAAGAATTACAACACTATAAAGGCTTCCTTCCTTCACCCTTATTCTACTCATATTGAAATCCTTTTCCTTTGTCAATTGCATTTAACTTCTTATATGGTGCTTCATTCTCCTTGTTACATGCATCTTGAGGTCTTCCTCAATTCTTATCCCACTTTTCATTACCTTTACGGCCATTCTTAAGATCCAACTTACACTTGGACTACTCGTAACAATATTTCAACTTTCCAATTACTTCCTCCAATGTCTGAGGCTCATGATACTCAATTCGATCGTTAAATGCTAATGGAAATCCACTAGTGAGTATTTGAACCTTCATCTTCTCATCCTTAAAATATGGTACACACCACAATAGCTCCAAAAACTTAGTTGTATAATTTTCAGTCGCCATAGATCCCATATTAAATTCATAGAACTCCTTAGCCTTATCATCATAGTATCTCTATGAAAAGTACTTATTTTTGAATATCTTTCTAACTCATGCAACCTCAACTCCTTTGTCTTGATGCTTCTAACATGCTCTACATCTTCCCACTAGATGTCCTCTTTTCCCTTGAGACTAAAAATACATATCCTAGCTTTCATATTCTCTATATATTCGTGTATGTTGAAGAACTTCTTCATCCCAAGAAACCATGTTTATACATCTTCCTGATTCTTCATCTCTCCATCAAAGGTAGGAGGCTTGGATTTTTCAAACTCATTTGACAATTACTACTTCTCATTCCTCCTATAAGGATGTTAATGATGATGACCATGATGTTTCCTTGATCCAAAACTACAATAGAATCCATAACCACTACCTATCCTATTAGGTTTATCCATCCATCTACCACCTTTAACTATATCATCCCTATCTAACCTATGTTAATCCATAAAATAATGTGGATATTCCACTTGAAAGTCTGTCACAATAGATCTGATAATATTATCTTAAAAATTCTAATTTTCTACACTATTACAATTTTATTAAACCTCTAGATCTATAAATTTAACTGTAATTAGTGCATGCATGTAAATTCAAATTATGTAGAAAAGTAGAGAATTACAAAATAAACTAACGCACACACATAAGACACAAAATATGATTTGGGAAACTCTTTAAGGAGAAAAACCAACTAGAAAGTGAGGTTGTTTTCCTCTCTTTATTTGTCTAGAAAATAAGGCTATAGGTACAAAGAAGTAATGTTTGTGGTTTGTGAGCTGCTACAATGCACAAATCCTCTTTGTGTGCTCTATGTCCTATCTCTCCTGTCTATCTTTTTTCAGCTATGGAACAAAATTCTCTCGAAAGAATGTAATGCCTCTTCATCCTAATGGCCTAGTTATAACACATCCCAATATCCTACAAGTGATTAAGTTTTAATACATCAACTCTTAACTAGAGTTAAAAAATGGACTCTTCTAGAGTCGTTTACATGACAAAAACTTAGCTAGCCCCTTTTCCATGAATATTGGGGTTGATGTGACATTTCTCAAACCATGGTGGTGAAAATAGGAAGGTCAACTTATGAGTGGCATAACTTTTTCATACAGACTTCGGTTGATGCACTTCTTGTGCCATTGAAAATATTTATGTGTAGAATAACATCAAAAGGTGTTGTGCTAAAGCTTCAATTTTTTACCCCCAAAAAACATCATTGATGCCTCTAAATTCTCTAAAGGTTTCAGACCCTCTTTTTCCAAATTGGGTCCCATCAGTAAAAACGGTCCCATGAGATGATTCATCCACTTTTCCACTCTGAATTCATCGAGATTGATGAAAAAAATTATAATGATCCAATTCAAATCATATGCCCTTCTTGAGACTTGCTTCCATATGACCCATTAGTCCTTTCCTCCTATCCATAATTGATTTGTGGTTGTCTCTATCTTTGCAAATCTAATAAGCTTGGAAGAATCACCTCATTGGCCTTTGATTTCTTTTCCTATGCTTAGGAAAGTTTTTCATGTGACTGAATGATATTTTCATTATCTACTTTTCAACCCTTGATTTCTACCTCTAAACTTATCGACGTGTCTTCTATGTGAGGAAAGTACTCATCTCTTTGTTTCTCATTTGATCTATAAAGAGAGTCACATGAGAACTAATCCCACATTTTGATTTTTATCTATGATATTCTACTTCCTGAAATTATGCCATGTTAGATAACAAAATATAAACATAATCTAACATACCTCAGTGAAGTTCAGGGGAGGCTATCTCATCTGCACAATCAATCTAGATTATCACAACATATGCATATATAATGAAATCAATAAATCAACCATCTCAGC
Source organism: Pinus taeda (assembly GCA_000404065.3). NCBI lineage: Eukaryota > Viridiplantae > Streptophyta > Pinopsida > Pinales > Pinaceae > Pinus > Pinus taeda. The sequence goes on along the minus strand of APFE031304510.1, from coordinate 7,973 downwards.
ATTAAAATCATACCAGCATCACCATGATGATGCAAACTACAACCAATACCATCAAAATTCATGCATAAAAAACACATAAACAACTAACATGCATGCATAACAATCACTTCCCACCACTCTGGTCCAAGTGTTTAAAATTGGAAGCTCTGATACCATTCTGTAACCAGTGCCTCCCACATTTACATCATTTCACCATCCTTCCAAGTTAAGCAAGAGATGAAGATTTACTATGATATGACCCAACCTCCAAGCTCCATTTATGGAAGTGAAAACCTAACAATTGACCACAAACTGACAATTGACAACATCCCTTTGACAACTCATAGATTCCCTTAGGGCTATAGGACAGTCAAAGTCCGAAGGATCACCCCAAGTGATCAAACCATGAACTTAGACTCTTTTTACTAACATAGACTGCCAACCACATGCATGAAAATTCCTGGGTGTGGTTGAAGGCATCAAACCATATGCACAAAATTTCCTCCATGTGGTTGTGAGCCAACTTTCCTAGTTCATAGGGTGTGGTCTTGAGATCTGAGTGACAATTCTAGGCCAACCTCCAGACCTCTAGCCATAACTGACTGCAACTTTGCAGAGTCATAATACACATGAAAACAAAGACAAAAATTAGAACTTGGAGGTAGAATTTGACCTATATTTCTTAGAACACAACATAAATTTAGTCAAACACATGGAAAACATGTAAGATACATGTCATGAGTGCATATTTAATCATAATAGTCTAATATTCATTTTAGAATCAAGAAGAAGGCCATATTCCCTCTCTAGAGAGCTACAACAACACTATTAGTCCATAAATTCTGTTAGAGTCAGTCTAGTTATCCCTCCGTCAGAGATCAAAGCTCTTTCTGCATTTCATGTTTAGGTATCCCATTGGTTTTGATCAGTTGCATTTCGTTAGGCATGCCATAACTCTGACGGAATGGTTTGTGTCACTCATTCCCCTCATGCATGGCACTGCTGGTTCAGGTCTAGTCATAAAGCTTCAAAGGTCATTATTTCAAAATTTTAGGTCTTAGGTCTAGGGTTGAGTCAATTTTGTTTTGAAAAGTCTTAGAAGACCAGCAGGCCAGAGGGATGTCTTTGCTAGATATTCACTTCAATAATTTTCATCGTTGTACAGATAAAGTATGAATTCTCTTCAAAAATCTGTTTTGAAGATAAGTCGTCATCTCATTTTTGTAAAAAAAAATTCAAAAATTTCGATCCTTGAAACATCCAAGCGCAACCTTGGTCTCCTTTGCTAGAGCATATCACAGCTATCCCTGCAAAAAATTATCAAAGAAAATCATTATTTCAACTAAAGTTAAGAAGGAAACCAAAAAGGTCAGAGTCTATTAATTCCAAAAAAGTGTCAATGACAAAACATAAGAAAATGGGTTATGGA
>APFE031304509.1:46802-58626 GCA_000404065.3 Pinus taeda | reverse complement strand
AAAATGTACAACGGTAAAGAAACACACTTTACCTAACTTTATACCTAACTCTATACTAGACCAAGTTGAACTTAACTATTCCTATGTGTCGGAATATCCTAACCATTCCCAAATTAAATTTCTTCGACATTTTCTTGCAGAATTCATTATTCGGGCAAAATTGTGGTTTTCACAACTCAGTTTCCAGAGAAATAAACATTTCCTAAAATCAATTAGATCTCAACGTTGTTTTCTTTCCAATAAATTAGCTGAACATTGAAAGTGTTTAATGAATTAATTATTTCAAAATTAAAGAAGCTTCAAAGCAAAATAAAATTCAACGTAGATTTTATTATATTTAAAAAAAAATAACTATGTAACATTATTATTAATTTAAATTCAACAAACAAACAAAAAATGTTATATGAAAATAAAATTAAAACTAGGTATTATTATTACTTTTTAATTAATTCATAATTATTCCATGTCACAATTCATCTTCATTCATCTTCGTAGACCTTAAATCCCAAAGAGAGTATTAATTTAAATTCAACAAACAAACAAAAAAATGTTATATGAAAATAAAATTGAAAGTAGGTATTATTATTACTTTTTAATTAATTCATAATTATTCCATGTCACAATTCATCTTCGTAGACCTTAAATCCCAAAGAGTGTTTTTTTTTTTTTTTGCCTTTTTCAGTAAGAAAAAAACATTATATATATCTCTTAGAAAATGCAGTACATAATGCATTTTATAATGCCAACACCATCATAGATTTATCTGATATTGCCATTGTATCTGTCCATCCCAATTTCTCTGCACAAAATAAATATGTCTAATTTGTAACTATGTACCACATGGTATAATATGCAAGAATATCAGCTCCCAACTTTGGGTCATATTTGTCTGGATTGTAATAATCTATTATCTTCATGAAAAACATGCTATGTACAGGAAAAAGCGGCATAGAACAAGCAAATAACACTCCTTGAAAACAAAAATAAAAACAAAAAATTTCAGATTTGTGCTCCTTTAGAGCTTGGATATTACCTCGGAAGTGGAAGTACCCCGACCTCTACCATAGTATCGCCTAGTTTAATTTTTATGTGCATCCCATCCAATTAATCTTGTAGCCCCCTCTTAAATAGATGGTCCGCATTTTTATTGAACTTCTGCCCAATATGCCTCATCGTATAATTCCTGAATGTGGCCCAAAGATTCTCAATTTGCCTGAGCCAGCCATGTAGCAGTGGCTGATTTAATTTTGTGCATCACATTACATGTTCAATGATGATCCGAGAGTCCCAAAAAATGTGAATGGAAGGGATGTTTAAATAAATCGAGAACCAAAGAAGGACCCATAGTGCCACCGCTTCAGCCTTCATATTTGTGCCCCTGCCAACACCCCAATGAACCCATATTTCCTGCTCCTCTGATATAGAAATCCAAAATCCACATCCACAATTGTTCCTTTGTGTCGTACCATCGAAAAATATGGTTGGATACTCAATCTCAGGGCATGTCTTTTTGTTGTTATTCTTCTTCACCATGAGTTATGTTGTTTACCATGTGTATACCACCTTATAGTACAGTCCTTCACCCGCACATCATTATCCCTATAGTTATCAAAAATTATTTTACTCGCCATCTCCATATTTCCCAAAAAAAAGCAGGTGGGATGTACCACCATGATGGGTTTTGATTACTCCACCACCTTAAGCATTTATAAATGTTGTCATAATGGTTGTATGTGAAACCAATGGAACATGCAATGTAACTCCAAATCTAAACTGCTATAGGACACTTTAGAAAGAGGTGGCCATTATCCTCCTCCGCATTCATGCACAGAATACAAACCCCCAGCCCCTGCCAATTCCTCTTCTAAAGGTTCTCCCATGTTAGATTTTTATTTTTCCAGACCAGCCAAAGAAAGAGTATCATCTTAATGGGAATTTTAGTTTTCCAGAATGTATAAAACCAACATACCTCATTGTTGAGTGCCTCCTGGTAGCAGAGGGTATTGTATACATCAACTACCATAACACCACCTTCCTTCATTTTTCCAATCCCTACAATCTGGTCCACACATGCCTCTCGACAAACCCCAACTAATTTCACACCTGTTCGAATCTGATCCCACTCATGAGCCAACTGCCCATCCAATCCCATTTCCCGCGCTAGTTTCCAAATCAGAACATGACCCTGCCATTCGAATATGGCCTAGCTCCAACATAAAATCCCTCATCTGCTAATGTAATGGACAAGGCCTTCTGAGATAATATGTGTCAAGTATATGATAAATCCCGATTATTATCTGAGGCTCTATCCCCAGTCTCCAATATAGGTTTTGCAAGAACCATTTACTGATTTTTTGGAAACTAAGCCAAATGGTTGACCCCGATGCAATCCCAATACTTCCTTTGTGCATCCAAGTAATATAATCATGGTCCTTTTGATACTTGTGTATGATGATCTTGCCCTACATGCCATACCCAAATATACCCCTCCATAATGAATTCTGCAATAATGCCCTTCCAAATCTTTGCAGATTCAATATCCCCCAGCCACCCAAGCGTTTAGGAAGGGATATAAGCTCCAGTTTAGCCAGGTGGAATTTGGTATGGTGTATCGCACCAGACCAGATGTATTTTGCCATAATCTGATTCAGATACTGGATAATAGTGTGGGCGAGATAATATAAATTTGCCCAATATACTTCCAGTTGTGTGATCACCGATTGGGTCAATGTGATACGACCTCCAAGGATAAACATCCGAACTCCCATCCAGTGATATTTTTATAGAAATGGTCCACAAGCCACATTCAATCATTTATCTTGTAACTACAGGGCTTAATATGATAACCAAGATATTTCATGCCCCTCGTCAATGTGTCAGTTTCCACCCCAAAAATTCTATGGATGTATGAAATAACCCCTGGATCACACGTACCATGTAGGATGATAGACTTCTGAAGGTTCATGTATAGTCCGGTTGCACTCCCAAATTTTGAAAAAATATGAAATAAAGTCAGCCATGCAAACCTATTGATCATCCCCATGATGGGCACATCGTCAACAAAAAAATATGTGATATCCTAATATCTCTTCTGAGGGCCAGTGCCTCAAAGTGTCCATATGACATAGTTTTTTCGATGTGTAAGATGAGCCCGTCCAATGCCAATATGAATAATAATGGTGACAGTGAGCAACCTTGTCTGAGTCCCTGCCCTACCTTGAAAAGTTAGTGGGATAACCATTAATAATAACAACATATCGAACATTTGTGACGCAAGCCATGATCCACTCAGCGCACCTGACCTGGACTCCAATTTTGAGGAGAACCATTCTCAAGTATCCCTAGTCTAGGCAGTCATAAGCGTTTTGGAGATCGACCTTCATGATAGCGACATTTGATTTTTTTGTATGGATTGAATGCAAGCTCTCCTGGGAAATAGCCACTGCATCATATATTTGTTTGTTCTTCAAGAACCCAAACTACTGAAGAGATATATGCTTTGACAGTGTGTGCTTAATCCTAGTAGCAATAGTTTTAGAGATGATCTTATAAATAATATTGCAGAGAGAAATGGGTCTATAATCTGAAAAGGTAGTCGAGGATGTCCTTTTCAGAATGAGAGCTATATAGGTAGAAATTATATGTGGATGAATGTAGCCCCTGATTCTCGATTCCTCCACCATATCGAGCAAATCCTGTTGAAAAATGTGAAAAAAGTGAGTAAACATTTCAACCGTCCACCCGTTTGGACCAGGGCTCTTGTCTCCCTTTAAGGATTTGAGCACCCCCAGGAGTTCCTCCTCGTCGAACATGGATGGATATAAATCCACCCCCCATATTTGGTCCTTAGCATTGACAGAATATTTGCATCGATATGCCCTCTCAAAATGATGTACTGCAGCTCTACTAATATCCTGTTGCATATGAAATTGGGTCCCATCTGCATCAGTGATCTCCCATATAGAGTTGATCTTCCTTCTATGATTAACAAATCTGTGGAAAAATTTAGTATTTCTATCCCCTTCCCAGATCCATAGAGCTCTACTCTTAAGGCACCAGGTTGTCTCATTTATTTGTAGAATTTGTTTCCTTGTATGTTCTAATGAATGAATATGGTTCTTGAGTACGGCCAGGGGATTATGCATTAGCATTTGAGGCCGCATAGCATCTAACTCCACCGAGATATCATTTAGATATTTTTTCAATTGAACTTATTTCCTCCTCTCCCATACTTTGACCTCCACCTTAAGGGACCGAAGTTTCCCTAGAATATGTGTCATGGGAGAGTTATTCCAAACCTTGTCCCGATTCCAGACTTCTCGCACATTTAAAATCTAGGTCTTCCAGCCACACACGGTTAAACTTAAAAGGCATCCCACTTTTGAGACCCCCCCGTCTCCAGAGAAGGATAATGGGACAATGGTCTAAGATATAACTATTCACAATATCCGATTGTATAGACCTAAGCCGTTCAACTAATTTTTCATGTAATAGTAAACGACCAAGCCTTTTCGCCACATATCTGTCTCCCGTCCTACCATTGTCCCAAGTAGGAACAATCGAAGGAGGACATATATCAACAAGGTTAAAGTCAACTATAATGTCTTTAATCTGTGCAGCAAAATCATCCACTTTTCTAGAACTCCCCCATACCTCATCGAGACCAATGGTACAGTTCAGGTCCCCAGAAATAACAAGGGAAGCCAGTCCCAAAATCTCTGATGCAACAATTTTATTCCAAAAGGAGGTCTAGCCTCTGTATGGTGCATATACATTTAATATATGTATGCGGCCCGGTAAACCTATGACGTAACCAACAAGGAGAATGCCTGCAAAACATGAGTATTCCTTCACCCTAACCCAACGTGGATCTCAAAGAGCCACCAGACCCCCCAAGAGGCATGCAACATCAGTGGCTGTCATGTGCGAGTCGGGGAGCATCTTCCTGAAATATTCAATCGCATGAAGTGCAGAATGAATAGTTTCTTGTAGAAGAATGATATAGGGGCGAGATGAAAGAAAAAGTTTCTTGAGAGCTAAATATTTTTGAGCAGCCCCCATACCTCAAATGTTCATTGACAGGATGAAGTTCATGTTAGCTCAGGAACGGGCATCTGTGCTCTAAGGGCCCAAGGGGAGGTAGTAGATGCAAGAGGAACATCAATGAGGGCATGTGAATTAGAAGAACAAAATGGAGGAGGTTGTGCATGTCCTCGGAAGTGTCTACTTTCACAATTCTATTTCCAACAGACGGTGATATTGTCCGCCGAGGATGGACTGATGTGGGGGGTCGGTGTGCCTGGAGGCTTGTGTATGGTGAGAGTATGTAGGTCCAAGGTCTTCTTTTGGAGAAGGAAATCTATGTCACTATATACTGAGTTGGTGGGAGAATATAAGGGTGAAATAGGCGATGTAGGTCCGGTCCTATTCCCTAGGATAGGTTGAGAGGTGCGTATAAGGGAGGTCGCAGGAATATACGTAATATGTGATGTGGAAGGTGCGTCATATGACATTGGAGGGGGTGGTACAATATTCGGAAGAGCCGAGTCAACATGAGGGGTAAGGGGAATCCGATCCAATGGGGGTGGTGAGGTGTCATCAACCGTAGGTGTGCCAGAACTTACTGGGGTCCAAGGGGAAGAAGGAACGAGTAAGGGGGAAGATTCGTCATGTTTCACAGAATGAAAATTAGTGGAAGGGAAAGGGTGGGAACAGAGTGGAGTACCTGATAATCATAGAGCATCGCCCGAGTAATAAGCCTCCCCATGACCGTTCATAGAAATAGTATAATGAGCCTCCGTCTTCTCCCTCGAAATGGAACCATGTCTCTTGTGCCACATACTCTTGCCATCCAGTCTGCATGGACATTGTGCCATAAGATGTCCAATATAATGATAGATAAGACACTAGAATGGAACACCCTAGAAATCTAGCCACTGCACTAGGTGATTGTCCTCCCATTGAAGCTCAATGTGATGTGGAAATCCACCTCTGTATTCCTTTTCAATCAGGATCCATGCAATTCTCTTATCATGTGCACCCAAACACCATGCGTTGACATATACAAACTTGTTAGATCGAAGACTTTTGTGATCCATAATGTAGATATCAATCTTTCGGATTAATCACATCGTTAAGATTGGGTCAATGTTTCGAACCAACTAATGTGGTTCATCCTCAGGACAAGGTGAGAAATCACTAGATCTGAAGGAATAAATAGTATGGATGCATCATTGCCCAGAGTTAGTTGTTGGTTAATCTGTTATAGAGTTAAAAACTATCTGTTATGTGATAAATAGATATTTTATTTCGATGTTATAAATAGAATATTAAAAATAAATAAATAATAATTTGTTGGAGTTTGACTTATTTAAGGTAAATTTGATAATATTTCAAAGTAAAATATTATTAATTATTATAAAATAAGAGTATTATTGTTGAATTGGTTAGTAATTCTAGTTAGTTTGAATAATTATTTATTCAAATTATAAATTAATAATTTAATAATTATTAATTTATATAAGGATACTGTAGGGAATGATAAAAATAATTTATATAATAGAATATTAAAAAAAAATAACAATTTGTTGGGGTTTGATTTATTTAAGTTAAATATGATAATATTTCAAAGTAAAATATTATTAATTATTACAATAAGAATGTTATATGTTAGAGTATTGTGAAATAAGTAAAATAGTAATAAGATGCTTTGATCTTCAATATAGAAAAATAGTCATAGCGGAAGAATGTCAGAAAACTCTTGGAACTAATATGCAGCTATGGCCCTCGCCTCTACGGCCAAGTGACCCCGCAATGTTTATAGTCTTTTGATACCTAGAAGTCGTGACGACTCTGGTCATCTTCCCCAAGAAGCAACCCGATTTGAAGACCGAAGCCGGCGCTGGCTGAGGGAAACGGACCCTCTTGGACCTGCATACGTGTGTCCTGTTCGAAACGAGCTCTCTTTAAATGAATCAAGTGGATTAAACGCATTAGATCTTGGCGATCTAGAAACAGTGTTTGGCAAATCAATTGGTAGTGGCTTAGTTGTTTTAGCCTTCCCTATTGACCTTCGACAAATCGACCTTATCATCTGCATGTACCAGATGATAGCTGTGAAGAAGATCAGCCCAGATTTGAGTTTCCAGACCTATGCGACGGTTGTGTGGCAGGAGAGAAACTTGAACGTAGACGAGGACATAGAACGCAGATTTCAAGGCATTGTTACTACGATAAGGGCAATTTCGTCTTTTCCATATCCTTCCTACGTACCCAATCTTGCCCAAGATGCGTTTGTAGGGTCAATTCACAGAACTGGATCGGGTAGCCCAACCATTGAAGGCGGTCAGTTGCTTAGATCTGCCATTGATCCACCAGATCAGATGCCCAGAAGAATAGGAAGCCTTAAAAAAACCCAGATCTGTGGGCATGCAACCATCAGGTGGTAACCTCAGACGTGCACAAATCCCAGAGAAGCGGACTTCACACAACTCCTCTTAAAAGCACCGGAAGGTAGAAGTTACTGTGTGAGATTATGGAGAGGCAGTAGTATCCTGGAACTACGGAACAGAATACAAACCCTTCTCAGCATCCCAGAACAAGGGTAAAATCTGATCTACAAGGGGCGCAGTCTACAGGACCACTACACCCTCCAGGAATACAATATAACCACAGATTCAACAATCATCATAAACCTTCGTCTGCGAGGAGGAAGCTCTAGATCCAGCTCAAAGAATACAAGCTTTAAGAACACAAGCTCCTTGAAGGATGTGGTGAAAGGTAAAGGGGAAAACATACAACCCAAACCAGCACCTGCACTAGAGCTACTAGGCCCCTATATTGTGGAACAAAAACTGGAATCTCCAACAATACAAGTAACTTTGCCGGAGGTAACTAATCTACACACTGATCTAGCCACACATGTTTAATGGGTTCTGGCCAAAATCTGACGCCCTGCATCACTGGATCCTCTCAACATGGTCACCTGACTGCGAAATTCACCTATGCTCAAAAGGTTTTTTCATAGTTAGTTTCAACATAGAACAAGAACGTGACAATATTATCAATCAGAGGCCTTGGTTTTGGGGCAAGGCTGGCCTCTTCACCACCCCCTGGTTTCCTGAATTTGATGCAAATACTATGAAAGTATCAACAGTGCCTATTTGGGTGAGACTACATAACCTCCCTCTCCACTTCTGGCACCACAAAGTTTTAACAGCCATTGGAAATTCTTTGGGGAAATTCCTAAAAATAGATGGAGAAAGAGTTAACCAAGGAATTTTCACCTTTGCCAGAATATGTGTAGAAGTGGATCTGATTCAGGGGCTACCTGATCACATTACAATGAACTATAATAATACACTGAGGATACAACCGCTTGACTATGAAAATACAACATTCAGGTGCCTTAGATGCATGCAAACAAGGCATCTACAAAACACCTGCCCACTAACCAGGAAGGACCCCAAAAGGATTCAATAAGAAACAACAAAATAAGCCGAAAGGATGGAAGCACACCGATTGGCGGGAAAAAGAGGACATGCAGACAGAACCTACAGGGAACCAATCAAAACCTGACATACAAATGGAACAGAAATATACACAGGAAGAAAATGCCCCAGATACACAATTTGGACTTGACAATATGAAACAACAACAAGAAATTCAGTTGGAAGTAACCGACACCAAAGAACTCATGGATCTGAAGGATCAGAATCTAACAAGGAACAACTAATAAACACAACAGAAAATCAACTTGCTATAACTGCACCCACTTCCAACTGTGATGGCTAGCTAAGGGTGGAGAAAAAGAAGGGCAGGAAAGCATAGGCCAGCAGGCATTTATTTTTTTTTTTTTTTTTTTTTTTTTTTTTTTTTTATGTAATGTAATATTGTTCCCCCTGTTAATACAGGGGCAGTCATCGAATATGCTTAGCATCTACAAAAAGTAATTTTTTCATTTGAATAAAATATGATTTTCTACGGGAAAAAAAAAATGTTATGTGAAATGGTTTAATATTAGTTAGTTATGAAATTATTTTATTTTGATATTATAAATAATTAATTTAATAATATTAATTTTTAGAATTAATTTATATACTGTGATTAGAATAATTAATTTATATAATGAGATCTTTTAGGGATTTGACTAATCCAAGGTATTCTAGGTCTAGGAATCAAATAATAATTTCTTATTTCGATTAATAAGAAAGTTATTAATAAGACCACAATTTGGGGGGAAGAACTAACCTGGATTATAAAGGAGGATGGCTAAGAAAATTAAAACATTTTTGGAGAGGCTAGGTCAACCAAGGAGATTAGAAATTAAATCACAAGCTAAGAAAATGAGGTTAGAGGAATAAACCAAAACAAATGGGGGGGGACCATAAGACTAAAAGAGAGAAATAGAAAATCGAACAGGATAAAAGAGAGGGAGGGAAGAGTCAAGAGGAGAGAGATGGAATCCAACTTTTACTTAATTTCCAGCCATCATCCCTATTAAGGTTTCTGGCATGCCTCTCAATTTCAATTTCTTCCTTGAGTTTCCTGTTGTGGAAATGATCGACTTGAGTAATAACTTTGGATTCTTCAACGCAAACATGATGTTTTGTTTTCTCTGCATGTTCGGCAAGGGCTAATGTGCGGATCAATTGTGTCTAATGTCAGCAACATGCTCGATGATTCTTTTCTTAATAGATCTCCTGTAGAAATAGTTGTATCTTGCAGAAAATCCCTGCCAGGAATGCCTAGGGATCCACAAACCTCCAAACCCGAAATAAGAACCTACAAAACATAAACCCACATCTCGCCAATAGAGATATACCGCCATTGAAACTCATCCGAAAACAGAATGATACGAATGATTGGAAATATAAAAAGGAATGCCCAATCCAAATTAATGCCACAAAATCTCCAATATCCAAGATGTCAGTAGACATGTGACAAAGACTAATGAGTGATGCAAACCAAATTCATCTCAAAAGAGAGTGATCCAAACAACCATCGACAAGAAAATTCAAAAATTGTCAGGAAAGTAAAATCCGGCACCGAATAAACCAATACCCCCCGATGCACCAACACTCGTAGCCGAGCCACCAAGAGATACAGAAAGCAACCAGAGACAATGACGAGGTGACCAAACCTATACTCCTTCACAGCAACAACAACAACAACACCTGAAACAAGTCCACCACCTGTTACAAACCTGGAAATCAAATGTCTTGCAAGGCATTGAAATGATGAAAAAATTAACCCAACGTTGCCAGAGTGGATATAATTTTTTTGGACACAGACAAAATTCCTCCCCCTGGTTATGTTAAGGACAAACAAGTGTGAGAATCTCAGTCCATATAGGCATTAGGACGTCGGAAGGGAGATGCCATATGAGTCCAAAAAATGTAGATGAAAATGTATATAACAATACAGAGAATCATCAGAATGTGAAAGATTTCCGATTTAAAAAGGGAGAGAATGTCATACAAGAACAATATAGGCATTCTAAAGAGAGAGTATGAATGGAAGCCAACAAACAGTAACCCAAGTTTAAACCCCACATCCAAGGACAAATACTAGAGGAGAGTAAACCATCCAATCCAATGGCAAATACCTTATGCATTTTACCCGACATGCAGTAATATTGGTAGATCTACCAGTATGCCTAACAATACATCCACCCCAAGAATGAAAGAATACCCGGAAACTCAAGCAAATATATAGTGACCTAAAGTTATGACAAATCAAAACCAGAATCACACCGTGAGGACTTGTGAGACGAAACTAGAGAGACCAAGTGATTTCTACCTTAGAAGTACCGCCATCCACAGGGTGTTATGGGTAGATCTGTGCATGCTTGCTCCACACTGTTCGCCACTACCTTATCAGGGATAGTATATGATGCTTGTTGTAGTTCAACTGAAGCAGTTGCCTTGTCAAGGACCAGTATCCGACTCTGTTTTAGTACTGCCCGTCCCAAACATACAAGCTGGCATTGACCCACACTCCAGTTTCCTCCATTCTCAGCAACTGTACAAGAGATCAGAAATTGTCACATGTGAAACCTTCAAGTGAACACTATAAATTATCACATCATAATTTATCTTCATAAACCTTAAATCCTAGAGAAAGTTTGCCATAGCTTTTGAAGGGAAGTGGCTTACATGTGAAACCTTCAAGTGAAAACTGTAAATTATCACATCACGATTCATCTTCATAAACATTAAATCCCAGAGAAAGTCTGTCCATAGATTTTGAATGGAAATGGCCTACATGTGAAACCTTAAAGTGAAAACTGAAAATTATCATTTTATAATATGTAGATAATCCCCATTTGTTCATATCACACACTAATGTTGTTTATTCTTGCTTGAAACCACTATCTTTATTTATGAAACAAACCAATGTTATTTAAGAATTTATGATATAACACTCTGCCCCCTTTTCCTGCACCATTGCCCAAACCTCCACCCACTCCACTAACTCCGCGAAACTCTCCTCCAACTGCACCACTAGCACCTTCGCCTATTCTTCCTCCAACTCCTACCCCGCCACCTACACCTCTGCCCAAATCTCCTCCAGCGCCACCACAAGCTTCATCTGTATAAATATAATTATATCAGAAAATGCATAGATGAAGAGAAGCAATCAAAAATTGTTAGCCTAAAGGTCAAGAGATTATTCCCAAGAGAAAAAGCACAGTAGATTCCCAATTTGTCTACGTCAATCAAATCTGATCTTCTAAATGCTTTATTTCGAATCAATGCGTGGTACCGTTAGGTATCTGGTTCTTACAAGTTCGTGCCCTAATCTTAGACAAGAAAATATATCT
>APFE031304509.1:0-46414 GCA_000404065.3 Pinus taeda | reverse complement strand
TACATGAATCAATACACTTCTAAACTAAATATCTATATACAAATAACACACATCCAAATAAATAATAATATTGATAAAGTAACCCCTTCATTGCCCGTCATTTATACCTATTTTTATTTAGAGATTGCGTATTCGAAATAGTAATATTTGTGGATGGTCATTGAAAGTGAGTTTTTGTAATTTGTAAGTTCATGTTATAACAATATTATAAATTTTTATTTTTTACCATTGAAGTTCATTTTTATTTTTATATAGGTAAATGCGAAAGAAACATATTTGTTTAAAAAATTCAATAAATACAAAATGGTATAATTAAAAATTAAAAATATAAAATAATTATATTTAATTTTTCAATGTATTTTTCATTTTGTAAATGTCTTGTAATTGGTTTTCAAAACTAACTTCAGTTTGAGATAGAGGTTCAATTACAAAACTAAATTAATGATATTAGTTTTGTTAACTTCTGTTTGAGATAGAGGTTGTGTTTCTATTGTGGTTAGGATTTTTTTAGTTGTTGTCATGTCATTTTAGTTTAGTGAAGTTATGAGTAGTGTCTGCAGATAACTAATCTCCTCATCCCAATTCTATGGATGGATCTTTATGTGATTTTGTCAACATCAGCGTTCCAAATATTATTGTCTTTTTCTCTATACCTTTTGATTCCTTAGGCTTGCACTTTAGATTTGTTGAGTTTTTTCTTGTTGGTATGTTATCAATCAATCTCAATGAGAAGAAATATAGATTTGTCAAAACGGGTGGATTCCATCCCCACTCTAGATGCGGGACACTATGAAAAATTTGAACATCAAAATCATGATGAAGAGATGATTAATTAGTAAGTTCACTAACATTTGGCTTATCCCTAGTACTCTTCAAGGATGGACCCCTAAGAATTGGATCACTCAAAACTTTGTTTCTACCTATTACTACAAACACACATAAATGTTGTGGATATTTTGTTGGAGAATGCATCCCAATAGATTTGACAAAAATATATTAAAATTTGAAAATCTATATTATGAGGGTTTATTTTTCTTATATTTATGGTTTTATTAAGTTAATGTTTTATGCTTGTGCATGCAATAGATAAAATACGAAAAATAGAGAATTGTGAAATATAAAGGCTCACAAACCACAATGAACACAAGATATGTTGTGGGAAATCCTTTTAGGAGAAAACTCAGCTAGAATGTGAGGTTGCTCTGCGCTCTCTTTCTCTAAATGGAAATGGTGCAAATACATAGTAGTGAGAATTGTGGTTGGTGGGATGCTACATAACACAAACACTCTATGTTATGCTCTCTCTCTCTCTCTATTCACTCTCATCTACTCTTTTCAACTATGGAACAAAATGCACTCAAATAAAATGGAACCACTTTTCCTCCCAATAGCCAGGTTATAACATATCCCAATAACCAACTAGTCGTTAAGTTTGACTCCTCAAAATCTTAACTAGAGTTACAATATTGACCCTTCTAGAGCCTTCTTCATCACATTCATGTGGCTAGCCCCAGTTTCCATGAATAATTGGGGTTGATGTGGCATCATATCAAATTATGGTGGTTCATCATGATAGGTGAACTTTTGGGAGGATTTTTTTTGCATATGAACTCTAATTGACTTGTTTCTTGGATTGTTGGAAATGTCTCTTTGTGTAGAATAGCGTCAGTGGGTGCAATGCTTATGTGGCAAAGTTTCATCCCCAAAAAACACCATTTAAGGCCTCAAATAAGCCCTGAAATGTTCTAGACCCTAATTCTCCAAATTGGGTCTTGCCGCTACAACTGCTCTTATAAGCTAACTTCTTTGATTTCTCCACTCCATGAGCATTGAGATGGATGAAAATTTATGTAATGATTCAATCCAACATCAATTTAAAAACATAGAAGATAGGGACTTGATCTTTAGATTTGGTCCCTTTTTCATTGGTTACAAAGAAATTTATCTATTCCATTGGACTCTTGACTTTAACCCAAATATGGAAATTTCTTTTGCTCCTATTTGGATCAAGTTACCACACCTCCTTGGAATTTTTTGGGCCCTTGATTCCTTCAAAATTATTAGAGAAAAGTTTGAGTGTTACATAACTTACATTGAACCTAAGGGAAAACTTTTCACATGTGTTAGAATTTGTTTGGAAATGGACTTTGAATAAGGAGTACCTGAGGTGATTTAACTCAATTTGGAGGACTGGAGTTATATACAAGCCTTATATTATGTGTATTTTCTTTTGAAATGGAACATTTTCCATGAGTATGGGAATTTTGTTAAATGTTACTCAAAAGCCCAAAATATTCATCCATCATCAAAATAGACTTCAGAGTAAATTTCAACCTCTCAAATTAATATTGAGCAAGGTGCATTCAAAAGTAACAAGAAATCATAAGTGACAGTAGCCTAAGGGGTACTTAACTTTCTAACATGTCTCAACTATGTGTGCTTGGAAATGGCTAAATTATATTCTTATTCATGTGTTATTAAAATTATCACGATAATGTCGATCTTCCTACATGAATTTTGAGGAATGGTTTGATTACTGCTTGCATGGCTTATCTCAAAGCATATTATTGAGTTTACACATAGTCTAATTATCAGGTTCATTTACAATGCAGGATAAGTGGATCACTTATGTCGTTGATAAGATGATTACAACACTTATCCAATCTCTCCAATAGTATATTTGAAGATCTTTGACCTTAAGAGGAAGATGATGAGGAAGAGCTTGAGAAAGATCACTCAAAAAATAGTTCAGAGCCTAATTCATTGTGTTTCTCAAAAGAGAAAAATATTTAAAAAATGTGGTTTCTAATTATAACCCAATTGAGCTATGTGCACCTTTCAATGCTAAGGAATCTATTCTAGAAAGAGAGAGTATGGCACCAATACACAAGGATAATATAGTTACCAACTTAACGATAAATGTGACGTCAAACCGAATATGGATTACATTGTTAAACATACATTGACGAGCAGGCGACGACTCTGAGAAACGAAGCTAGGGTTCTGACCTAGCCTGCAACGGCAGGACCTTTGGCCTGCGTTCCCTGGCACTGTCAGTAGCAGATCTCATTCACTGACCACAAGTTACGGGCCTGGGAAAACCGTAACGATGGAACCCCTTCAGGGGGTAGGAGGCGACCGACCTCCAACCAATGAAAACCAACGAGGGCCTATCGAGGGTTCCACAGAGGACCATCAGCACTCAGATGAAACAGATGGAGAAAATCAGCAGGAAACAGACAAACAAAGACAGGCGGACAAACCGAAAGTGAGTTCATCAACATGCAAACCAGCAGCAACCCACATGCCAGAAGTGGAGTTACCTGCACACCGAATCAATGCAATAATACAATACATGAGAGATCACGCTCTCATCGGCAAATTTATTGGATTTTGGCCCAATAAGAAAGCCTTAAGAGCTTGGATAAAGGTTAAATGGCATCCAAAAGGTCAAATAGACCTGCATCTAGGACCGAAGGGATTTTTCACAGCAATCTTCACCTGTTTGGAAGACAGGAATAGAGTTTTCGATGGGGGGCCTTACTTCTTCAACTCAGCCGGCTTATTTCTCAGAGAATGGGTAGCAAGATTCAACCCGGATAAGGAAGACCTAAGCTGTGCACCAGTGTGGGTCAGGCTGTACTCGTTGCCATGGGAATACTGGGAAGAAGAGTCCCTCAAAGCCATTGGCAACATCTTGGGCGACTTCGTCAAGGTAGCGGAGGAAACAAAGATGATCAGGTATACCTCATATGCCCGAATCTGCATGTATATGGATCTGAAGCAACCCCTTCCTGCTAAGGTAAGACTCTTTCATGAAGACTCAGACTGGATTCGGTTAATCGATTATGAACATGTTCCTTTTAGATGCCGGAAATGTCATGAGATAGGACACCTGTATAGGGACTGTCCTTTAAACAATATACCTCAGATTCAAGTCAACTAGGAGAAACAATCCCCTGATGGTTTCATTAAGGTGCCAAATAGAAGAAGAGGTCAAAAAAAAAAAAACCGACGGCCTCAACAAAGTTGGCGCCGGAGGATCAATCCAAGCCTTCTACTAGTAACAGTTTCGAGGTCTTGGCCACGACAGAGGCGCAGGACAGGGAAAACTTGAACTCTGCCCCAAAAGACCCCTCTCAAGATAATACTGAAGGATCCCACTCGAAAGCAAAGGAAAAAGCGGTGGTTCAAGAGGGTATTAATACCAAACAAGCCTCAAGAAATTGGAATACCCCTGAAATGGATATAGATAGCATAGATCTCAGCAAAGGAAAGGAAACTGTGGCAGATGGTAGTCATCAAGAACCACAATTTATGGATGAAGACACGGAAGCAATAGATATTGGAGAGCTAGACATTCTGGGTCTCGAACTGGCATGTAAAACAGGCAATTTCGACAAAATACCAGACATACAGGTAGATAATCTAGTTGCAGTCCTCAACACCGCCCAAAAGAAATATTCTCTAGGGGTTCAAATAGGCAGTCAATGGGATGGAAAGTTCATCACCAAAGATAGCAAAAAACGAGGATGGAAGACCACATTAGAAAGAACCATCAATATTGGAGAGGTCTTGGTTGAATCTGGCAGATATGCCAAGTTAACCAAGTATTTTAATATCCACCCCAAACCTTCTCAATGAAGTTGATGTCCTGGAATATCCGAGGGCTTAACGGCCCCAAGAAAGGAAGACTATTAAAAAACATGCTAATGGAGGAAAAACCAACAGTTCTATTTTTGCAGGAAACTAAATGTAACATGAGCGTCTTGGAAAAAATTGCAGCAAAGGTCTGGCCTAGAGGCTTAGTCACAACAGTGGAAGCTCAAGGTGCATCAGGGGGACTAGCAGTGTTATGGGATGCGCGCACAATACAATTACAAAATATCCATGCAAATAAACATTTTATTCAAGCTACCTTTCATATTATTGGCTTCAATATCCATGGACATCTAACAAACGTGTACTTCCCTCAAGAAACACAGCACAAGCTTGAAATTTTGGATCAGATTACACAGCTCAATACAGTCAGAGAGCACCCGTTATGGATATCTGGAGGGGATTATAA
This sequence comes from Pinus taeda, assembly GCA_000404065.3. Lineage (NCBI taxonomy): Eukaryota > Viridiplantae > Streptophyta > Pinopsida > Pinales > Pinaceae > Pinus > Pinus taeda. The sequence continues at coordinate 41,346 of APFE031304509.1, read as the reverse complement.
TATGACAACAAGTATGGAGGAAAGAAAAGGAGGTCGAAGCAGCATCAACAGAGATGGCTCCATTTTAAAAGACTTCATTCAGCACAACCATCTTATAGACTTTCCCTCAAACAATGGCATCTACACTTGGACTAATAAGAGGGCAGATCCCATGCAAATCGCCTCTAGGCTGGATCGTTTCTTGATCTCAGACAATGCGGTTCACATCAGAGGTGAATTCATTGCATCAATTCTTCCCTAATCTGGCTCTGATCATTGGCCGATTGCCCTTCATTGGCATCGTCTCGGAAGCAATTCCAAGCGACCATTCAGGTTTGAAGCTTTCTGGCTCGCACACCCAGATTTCTACGAATTTGTCAAAGCTTCCTGGTTAAAATTCAATCCCACGGACGGTACCAAAATGTCAATCTTTCAGAGGAAATTGAAACACCTAAAAGGGGAGATCAAAAGGTGGAATAACTCTGTTTTTGGCAATATATTCAAAGCGAAGGACAGCCTCACTCAAGAGATGAAAAATGTTCAGCAAAAAATAATAACTGAAGGCCGCTCAGAAGAGCTTGCACAGAAGGAGCAGTCCCTTGAAAATCAAATTCTGGAAAGGAACTTACAGGAGGAGGTTCTATGGCGGCAAAAATCCCGCATTCGATGGCTGAAAGAAGGAGAAAAAAATACAAAATACTTCCATAAAACCACTGTGCAGCGGAGAATGAGCAACCACATCGCTCATATCATAAATGAACAAGGCGACAAAATTGAAACTCATGAGGGTATTGAACAGGAATTCCTCACATACTTTAAAAAAATGAATCAAGAACCAAACCTCAATAGAACACAAGACATCGAAAGCATTACTAGAAATGTACCCCGCCTAATTACGGAAGAGCACAATCTTCTTCTGCTCAAACCAATCAGTCTTCAAGAGGTGGAAACTGTAGTGCATCAGCTAAAAGTTGGGAAGGCACCAGGCCCAGATGGATTCACCTCAAATTTCTTTCAGCATTTCTGGGACCTTGTCAAATGGGAAGTGTGGCAGGTGGCGGAGGAATCTCGAACGCTAAGATGGATGTTCTCAGGTATGAACCCAACTTTCATTGCTCTAGTACCTAAGGCAACGAATTCCAATACTCCAGATAAGTACAGGCCGATTGCCTTATGCAACATCATCTACAAAATAGTCTCCAAGGTTATAGCATCCAGATTGAAGCCTTTGCTTCCCCTTATTATATCGCCGGAACAATCTGGATATGTAGAAGGCAGGCAGATAACGGACGAGATTATCTTAACCCATGAAATTATTCACTCTCTCAAGCAATTTAAAAAACCAGGTATGCTTCTCAAAATCGATTTATCTAAAGCTTTTGATAGCATCAGTTGGGAATACATGCAGAAAATTCTAACAGCTTTTGGATTCGCTCCTCCATGGATAAGATGGATCAGTAGTCTTATATCTTCTTCCTTCTTTTCAATTCTCATCAATGGAATACCGTCCTCCACTTTCCGTCCTTCTCGAGGTATCAGACAGGGTGACCCTCTGTCGCCCTTCCTTTTTGTTATTCTAGCGGAGGGCCTGGGTCGAAGCATAAAAGAAGCCATCCAATCGCATAATCTCAGAGGCTTAGCCTTCCACAACATCCCAGCCTTCTCTCATCAACAATTCGTTGATGACAACATGTTATTTGGACACCCTTCTGTCCAAGAAGCCAGGGTTTTCAATTTAATTCTCAAATATTTTTCGGAAGCCTCGGGCGCGCTCATCAACAAAGTTAAGTCTGAGATTTTTTTCTTTAATACACCTCCTGTAACCCAAAGAGCAATTGCCCAAATCTTAGGCTTCACCATTGCTTCTCTGCCGTCCAAGTATCTGGGGGCACCTCTTTTTGCTATGGATATTAAGCATTCTTCGTGGAGCTGTCTTTTAGAGAAACTGGAAGCTAAACTTCTCCTCTGGACTCATAGAACTCTTAATATGTCAGGTAGACTGGTTCTAATTAAAGCCATTCTTCAAGCAATGCCAATTTATCTCTTCTCTATTCTAGCAGCGCCCAAATGGGTCCTTAAGGCAATCAAACAGCTCCAGCGCAATTTCCTATGGGGAAATTCAGGCCCAAACAGGAAATGGGCGTTCGTCAAATGGGAGAAAGCATGTCTTCCAAAAAAAGCGGGCGGTATTGGACTGAGAGACCCAGAACATAGTAATATGGTTCTGGGAGCCAAAATTTGGTGGAGATGGCTCTCCAATCCCAACACTCCCTGGGCATCACTATGGACAGAAAAATACGCAAGCAATGTACCCATTGAGGAAAGAATTCGAATCACAGAAGTCAGTAAAGGATCAGTCATATGGAACTCAGCCAATCAACAACGTCATCTCATTCAAAAGCATAGCTTTTGGGATGTGCGAAACGGTAATACAGCAAGATTTTGGGTTGATTCATGGCAGCAGCTCCCAAACCTCAGGGACAATATACAGGGACTCCTAAATCAGGACATAAACCCCTATGATAAGATCAGCCAATTTTGGGAACCTCATAATGGGCAAGAACTCAGGAAATGGAAAGAGGTAAGCCACATATTATTACACATCCCAGAGCAATCACATCTCATACTTTCTTCGGAACTTCAAAAGCGGAAAATACTATTCTCAGCAGACATGGATATTCTAAGATGGGGATATGAGGAAAAAGGTATATTCACCTCTCAAGAGGCTTACAAAATAATAATCAAAGAAAGAATGGTTAAAGACAAGTTGTGGAATAATATATGGAACTCCACCATATGGCCGAAAGTCTCTACTTTCTTATGGCTGCTATCTCACAACAGAATATTAACCTGGGATAATCTAAGAAAACGAAAATTTGCAAGGCCATCCAGATGTCCTAATTGTAAACAAGATGAGGAAACAGCATTACATCTCATGCAAACTTGTCAGCTTAGTAGGAAACTATGGGAAAAGATCACATTTCGAAGCCAAAAAGAAGGCAGAATACATGGGGATCTTACAGGCACCCTTCGTACATGGAGTCAAGAACCATATCAAAGCAAAATATTAAATGTTCTATGGCAACTCATCCCCGGTCTCTTAATGTGGAACATATGGAAGCAGAGAAACAGATGGATCTTTAAAGATCAAGAGATGCCGCTCGATCAAGTATGGACAGGACTGCTTAACAACCTCAAAGAAACTTTGGCTGTGAAAATATGGTCCAAGGAAGACTACCCATCCAATCCGCAGGAACAGGCTATCTGGGACAACTGGCAGATCAAATTACCCCAACCAAATCCAAACAATAGGAGTTCTCAGCAGCATCAGACACCAGCAACTTCATGGACTCCACCGCCAATCAATATGTTTCAACTTAACTTTGATGGAGCCTCAAGAGGTAATCCAGGGAAAACGGGTTTTGGAGGAGCCATAAGAGACTCTCAAGGGATCCCTCTCATTACTTTCCATGGTTCAATAGGTTGGAACACGAATAATGCAGCAGAACTAGAAGGATTATGGAGAGGTCTCACTATAGCACATGAGCATGGTTTGTCTCCTCTGATTGCAGAAGGAGATTCCCAGATCATTATCTCTATGGCCTCAAAACTAATGCATGGATCCCCTGTCCACAAAGTAAGCAACAGTTGGAGACTAGAACCTCGCCTGGATCTCCTCAAGAATTGGTTTACTACTCACCAGGCGATCACATTCAAACACATCAGAAGAGAAGGAAATAAGCTAGCAGATTTCCTAGCGAATTTAGGAGTGGAAAATGGAAAAGATCTTGTGGGAGGCTTGATATCCAACACAGTCCCTGAAACAAAGCTCCCACTCTTCAATGATATTGTCAACAATGACAGGCAGCTGAAGGGAGACTCGCACCCGGATGCGGGTGTTATCAACACGTAAGCATGATTGGACAGCCCAGGACGGCAGATGGAAAGTGCTCCAGCAGATCCAGGCAGCTCAGAGCACATGAGGGACGGGCATTCAAAGCCCTTAGTTATTGTGGACAGCGAAGGATAGTAATGGCACTGCGCAGAGGCATTAATGCACAGGGGGAATGTTGGTCTGGTTTGGAGGACTGTGCGCACCGCTTAAAGGACATGGAACAGGTTATAATTTGCATTCAGGAGAGCGCCTCATCTGGCTCAGTAGAGGGCGCACCAGGGAAAAGCTCAGAGCTCGGAAGTCTTTCCGAGTCAGGTCCCTGCATCCTGATTCTAGTTTAAGACGGGTGAAAGAATCACGTAAGTCTGTCTATGCTCCTTTTCGATTTCCTCTTTGGCTCTTCACAGTCAATTCCTCTTCATCTCAGTTTATTTTATGGTTGGGTACCTGGCTTAGACGTCTTGGGCTGCCTGCTTCCAATTGGCCTCCTCGCTCTTATAACTTGTGTTTGCTCAGCCTGCACCTTAATTTGACAATGCCGCATCTTAGAGGCACCCCCCGACGAGGCAGTAACACTGGTTCCAGGGGTGGTTCCTGTAGCAGAGGCGGCTCTGTTCCGCACAGTGTCGCTCCATTAACCTCTGTGCCACCTCCCTCACCGCCATCTGATAATTCTGGCCCATCCATAGCCCCTGTTGTGCCCTCCTCTTCGGCTTCGAATAATTCAGGCATTTCCCTGAACAACTCCTTCCACTCGGCGCGTTTTCAATTCAGGAGCCGGCTTAATAAGCTACTCATTTCAGCCTTAGTGACTGTGATCTTTGAGGAAGAAGAGGAGCAGATCAGCTCGGACAATCCTTCCACGGATCCTTCGAGTGCCTGGGTGCCCAGCAACAGTCCAGGCAGCCCATCGGGGGTGGTCCTCAATGACCCAGAACAGAAGGAATTGGAGAACCAGACCCTGTCTGCTCAGGAGCCCGTTATTGACAGCGAGCCAACGCGTTTTAGCAACATCCTCCATCTGGTTCTCCCACCAGGCAGAAGCGCAACGGATGTTGAGGATAATGTAATGGTGGAATGGGTCAATTTAACTCCAGACAAGGAATTCGGCTTGCCTCCGCAGGATTAAGCTCGCCAAGCCTTCCAGCGCGCTTCAGAAAGTTCAGCATTTTTTTTCAGGTCGGCGTCCAGGTGTCTTTCTGTTGGGACTATGTCCAGGTGTCTGTCTGATTATGTCTATGTCCAGGTGTCTGTATGTGTCCAGGTGTCTATATATGTTGTTCACAAGGAATATGTCCAGATGTTTTGGCAAGAAGTCCACAAGGGAAATGTCAGTAGCATTTTGCAATTTTTTGTAACAGTTTTAAGTCAGAGAAACCTTTTTTGTAAATGCCAGAAAGCAGAATGCTGGCAAGAATTTTTGCTAGAGGGCAGGTGGCTACCCCCTCAGAGGTTAAACCCTCTATGTAAATAATTTTCCTTTTATTTAATAGAATAGTCTTTATCTAGAAAAAAAAAAATGCGACGTCAAACCAAGAACTTTAGCCCAAAAATTTAGATTAAAAACTAAAAATTGACTCCCAAATTGATATTTAAAATTGTATTTTTTCTTCTGAACTTAGGCTTCTTTGATCCATAACTAAATTGAAAAACATAAAAAAATTAAAAAATTAAAATTTTAAAAATAAATTAAAAGATGAACCACACTAGTTGGTTTGAAACACGTCAACGATATTTTCTCCAATGTGATTAATCACTGAAATATTTTTTCAATCTAATTATATTATTATTTATTTTTTAAATAAAATATTACATAAAAAATAAATAAGGCAGAAAATTCCACAACAAATTTTTAGGTTCTCTCTCTCTCTCTCCTCTCTCTCCTCTCTCTCTATATATATATATATAAATATATATATATATATATATATATATTATATATAATATATATATTTATATATAACTTAGACATTTCTTAAATAATGACCCTCATATCCTCCTCTTGTAAGTACATTCAACGAGCTATCTAGTGAGAAGACCTTTGTAATTTTTCGGCCCTCATGAGCTTCTAATGCAGGAACTGTTGTAGGGAGTTTAAGGTTTTGTTGAGGTCTAGTTAGGGTATAAAATTATGATCAAGTTTGAAGGTCTGTTTTGAAGGAAGCTTAGAACCTTGGATTCTAGGATTTCGTTGCTTCAAATAGGTCATCGTGGCATGTTCGCTATAAATATTTTTCTACGAAGCTTCTAACAATGAAATTAAAATCCATTTGAGCCAAAATATTGATGAATCTCATTACCATATTTCAGATCTTGGTTTTCTATATTGTCGGAGATATAATCTTAGGAAGTTAGGGTTTTTGTAGGCTCCCGATTCCATGTCAAACAGGTGACCTTGGTAAAATCGTCATACCTTTCTCTCTGAGCATTGGATTTAAATTTCGTGAATAGTGCCAGAAGGAGGAAGGACTGTAGTTTGTTGTTATAATATTCAGGGTCGAAGGTTGAAACAGTGACATGTGGCATTTCATACAAGTTCGATCTACTAAACTAGTTTATAATAAGGTCATCGTGGGAGATTGGGCATAACTCTTTCTTGAAGAATCCTATATTGATTAGACCTATGGGGTTGGAAAGAGGACTCATAGGGCTACCACAGGACGAAATTTCAGACCTTGGAGATCTAAAATTACATAGATACAACAGATTCAATATTGAGCTCCTAGGAGGCAAGCAAAAATATGCATTCAAGGATCACTATAGTAAGGACCACACATCAACTATCAAGGGTAAGTCTGCTACAACAATGTATGTATGGCTAGTGTTTGCATTTTAATTTTGAATATCATCTCTGACATGTGCTTTTGCAGGATAGTGTAACTATTTTTTTTGTTTATTGGTTTGGGTCTTGTTCATTAATGCATGTGCAGAAAGGAGGACACTTCAGGACAACTCAGACACGTACTAGAAGGACATGCAGTGCCAAAGTACCTGTAATATTCCTTTTTTCTTGGATATGGTCAAAATGGATGAAACCTACCCATGGTATTTACTGTGGTATTTTCCCATGGTAACTGGCCCTAGTATTTTCCTTCCTTTTTCGAGGGAAATAATAAAATAAGGCTTCTAGAGAATCCATCAAGCCTATAAAAGGGGATAGGAGCTAGGCATTGGATCATTTATCTATCTTGTTGTATTCTTCTTGAGAACTTGGCGTGGCTAGTTCTAGTTTGATCCGAGGGACGAAAACCTCGTGAGTGTTATTTTGTTTGATGGATTCATCCAGGGTCCACGATTGTGCTTCAATACATTTGTCTTTTCTTTTTGATAAGCAGTTGTGCATGCCATTGTAGGGGTTTGGGATTTATTGTATGGGCATGTACCATTTATAATTATTAATAAAAATGAAGGCCACATTTCTATATCCCGTTGATTTATTTTGAAATTTTGTTACTGCCAATTCAAGAAACGGATCTAGATCAATATTGGGGCAGGGAGCTTCAAAAAAGAAACAAACAAACAAAAAATTTGAGTTTTAGTGATGTCAATTCTGGTGGTTATCCATCGCCACCTTAGCCAACCATTCTAAAAAATTGCTTTATTCATCATTGAGTTTATTTGCAAGATAAATTTTGAAGATCAAATCCCATTGAATTTTACTAGAGCATTATATTGGGGAAGAGCCGAGTTGGTGCTATCAAGGAAATCTAAGTATCTTGTTGTTAAGATGAGAATCCAATTTTAGGGCAAAGAGTTGTTGAGAGCACAATCTTTCAAAGGTACCAGTCTCTATAATTTAATCAAGCCAAACTCCATTCCAAGAAGGGGATCATTGAACCACAGATTGACCCAAGTCAAGTGGACCCATGCACATCGAAGGGAGAAGATCTAAAAAAACGACAAAGCCATGACGAAGAGGTTGCTAGGGGGCAAGATCAAGAGTTAGAACACCAGCGTGAAGGAGTTGTATAACCCCGTTGAGTACACGGCTATAGATCCAACAACAGTGGGTGAAGGAGGGTGTGAGACCTAAGTAAATGTGAGAACCGACCTGTCATAAGGAGATTTAGCACATCAGACAACAGAATTAGGTGCTTAAGTGGGAGTGAGTGTCAAGGTCACAGATGGGAAGTATTGAAGCAGTGAAGGATGTGCTCATTGTTGCTGCAAGTTGGTGCCATAGAAATATTTAGTTGATTGGGGGCGTGGCATTAAATACATGGTGCCAGAGCTATGAGGTTGTGAGAACTGCTTGTCAAACATATCGCAGTGATATCCTAGTTATTGGAAGCTGACGGTCAAAACAGAGTTGTTACAGGGGTTGTCTAGTGATTTTATTCACAGTCGCGGAGCCATTAACAAAATTAATGAGTTGTAAAGAGACCATGAGCCACATCAGTAGACCAAGCTAGGATTGGGAGCCATTGATTAGGTTGCACAGGGGTGGTGGACTTTGTTGAGAAATCCACACATCAAGCATCGATTCGTTGCGGCAGGTGTAATTGACTCCTATGAAAGACTGAGGAGAGCATCAAATTGCAGAAGCCACACAACATGAGATTGCATGACTCCATTTGGACTGCATGACCAAGTCAACATTCTTTACAAATCGATTTGATTCATCGTTTCCCTCTAGGAGTGAAGAGTCAAAAACGATGCTCTAATCACTTATTTCCCGCAGTTTTTAGGATCATTGCATTCCTTGCTGAATTGACTAAACCTTGGGCTATTCACACAGCGTGCAAGTAGAAATCACAACAGAGGAAACCAAGCTGTGGGGGGCATACTCTTTTCTACATTATTGCTAGGTCATGATGCCACATCAAATAATGCTAGGTCAAATGGCGAACTGACTAATAGGTGAGCAAGACTGAGATCCGTGGACTGAAATTTGTGGGGGTCGATACCATATAAGGTGGATCCATAAAAAAGGCCATAGAACGTTGCAGAGAGCACAATTTTTCATCTTTGTCTGTCAAGAAAGTTTTGACCATTCGGTTGTTTGACCAATTAAAATTTAAGGTATCATATCTCCAGAGGGCCAGCATTGCTTACCTTGCAACAACATAATGAGAGATTATTACAATGATATTATGGTGGATCTATTTCAAGTGAAAGCATATTGGTGGAATTCCACGGTGGCCCATGAGCTCATTGCTTTATTTTATGAGTTATATGATCCATCTAATTATCATTAAATTTAAGATAGTGTAGCTGCATATTCGTAAGACTTTAAAAAAAAACTAAGTATTAGAATCCATTAATAATTTCATCATTTTATTTTTGGAAGCAACTTAGAAATCGACATGGTAATACATTAGCCAGTCCTCTAGGCTACAATACTTTGGTGGATCAGAAATGGCAAGAACGTGCATATCATAAGCGAGAGCATAACAACAGGCCTTTCTATCAAAAGATCCATGTTATCCTTCAAAAGTAAAAGGATATCCGAAAGGAAGATGTTAGAAGCAAGTATCTCTTTGCTTGAGTTGGAGTGTATAAAGTCAGGAAATTCCCTTCTTAAGTTGGAGGAATTAGACACATGTCTTTCTAAGGTAGGGCAGCCAGAATGGAAGAAACTTAGTTGGGCTCTCAAGCCATCCATGCTTGCATTGATACAACCCAAACTTTGGGAACATTCTTGTGAAGAGGTCAAGCTCACAATTTCTTCTTGTCTCAACAGGATCATATCTCTAACATTGCCACTACTACCCTATAACAATGATCTCATGAGAGATATACTGCGGATGATAGTAGAAGCCCTTCAGGGATTGAATAACATCATGCTTCCCACCTTTCAGAAGTAGTGTAGAATTTTAAAACTCATGGCAGAATTCAGCTTTGGCACATTCATGCTAAATCTGGAATGTGATGAGTTGATCTTTCAGTTACTCCAAAACTTTTACACCAATATCACATCAGCTCATTCAGACCATGTCAAAACAAGCATGCAAAAGATTGTCTTTCTATTCTTAGAAGGTAATGGTGACATCTGCAAGATACTAAGATATTGACCATTTGGAGGAAGGAACCGTAGAGATCACCAGTTACTTATGATCTAGTCGAGAAGTTGGTGAGGCAAAACATAAAATTACTCAAAAGGGTTGTAGAAATTCCCACTGTAGATCAACAGATTATGCAATAGACTAAAGCAGAATACAAGATCTACTTCTACAATAAACTTTGCAGAAGCTTAATCAAATTGAGCACGATCAATCAAAACACATATAACAGAGAATGAGAAATCAATCACACATAACACAGAAGAAATAACCCAGGGAAGGCCTCAGCCTAAAACCCCAATCTCTGTATTATCATACAAGTGGAAATCTTGTTCAAGTTACAAAAGGAATCAACTCTCAAGCTATCTTGCTCTCTCTGCAAAATAACAATACAGCTCACAGTCTGCATAGACATAGTATATGTCCTCCTCAAGCCCTCCAAGCCTCCTATTTCCTTGCACAGTTTTTCTTGGGGTCCAGTGAAGCCACATGTGTGAATTTGCCTCATCACACTCATAAAATCTGAAGAAGTAACTGCGCAATACTCAAGGAAAGAATTCCTTCTGCATGCAAGGGATATTCACAATGGAATATTCTAGCAACTGATAGTACACTTCCCCTCCATATGATCTCAACTAGGTCTCTGTCTGAACTAACATGCATGAGTTATTTATGAGAGAATATTCAGTTATCTGAAGTGCAGCAGTTACACGCATGCATGCATTAAATAAATGAACTCACAATTAATTCAACAAACTGTTTGAATTAATCTAACTGGACTTGACTCAGTTAACTGAGCCAACTAATTACAACTCAATATTACAACTCATCCTTATCTCCTCAATTAATGGAGAAACTGTTACATGCCCCCACATAGACTTCATGTTTGATTTTCTACAACTAATTAACTCATGGTGAATTAATTAATTATTTTACAAATAGTTGCTAAGATCAAATTCGAATTTTACTTCAATATTTTATTTTAGGGACTGACTAAAATAGGAAGGTATCCCGAAATGCTATTTATAATAGTACTAAATTTAGAACTTCTATATTTAGCATTTATTTTTTCTATTTTCAACACTCCCTCTCAACAAGAAAGGGATTATCAGTAACCCCAGTCCTGTCTCTGTGGAACTTGAACTTTCATTTTGACAATGCCTTAGTCAAAATATCTGCATCCTGTTCATCGGTCAAAATGTACCGCAACAACATGATCCTCTTGACCACAGTCTCGAAGATGGTGATACCAGATATCAATGTGCTTGGACCTGTCATGAAAAACTAGATTCTCAGAGAATTTGATGCAACTCTGATTATCGCAGTAGATCACTGTAGGATCCATCCTCTGACCAAACAATCCCACTAGAATCTTCCTCATCCAAATGGCCTCACATGCAGCCTCACTAGCAGCCATCTATTCAACCTCTGCTGAGCTAAGTGCAACTGACTTCTGTTTCCTACTGTACCAAGAAACTACAACTGAACCAAGGTTGAAGATTCCTCCAGAAGTGCTCTTCCTGTCTGATGGACTCCCTACCCAATCCGTATCTGTGAAGCCTTGAAGCTTCACTCCCTCTGTCCGTCTATACCACAATCTGAACTGAGATGTGCCTCTGAGGTATCTCAGCACATGCTTCGCTACCTTCCAAAATAGCTTGGTAGATTGAACCATAGCTTGACTCAGCTGGTTCACCGCAAAGCATAAGTCGGGTCATGTGTTCACCAGATACATAAGTGAACCCACCAACTACTGATAAATAGTAGTAGCTACTACCTCACCTGAAGTGGCATCCTCCTTTATCCAGTTCCCAGTTAGAGGAGTTTGCATGGGCTTGCACTTCTCCATGTGAAAGCGCCTGAGCATCTCATTGGCATACTTGCCTTGAGACACAAATACTTCACCATATTTCATCCACACCTCCATGCCTAGAAAGTAGTGCATAAGACCCATGTCTTTCATTTCGAACTCTCTTGCAAGGTCCTCCTTGCAAGACTGTATCAGCTGATCATCACCTGTCAAAATCAGATCATCGACATAAAGAAAAATGATCAATGGCTTACCTTCTACCATGATGTGATAAAGGTTCACATCTGCTTCACTCTTGGTGAAGCCCAACCTGGTGAAATAGCTGTTGATCCTGGTGTACCAAGCACGGGGTGCTTGCTTCAGCCCATACAAAGCCCTCTTGAGTCAGCACACATGCGACTCACGATCGAAGGTCTCGAAACCCTCTGGTTGCTCAATGTACACCTCCTCCTCAATCTTCCCATTGAGGAATGTTGTCTTCACATCCATCTCATGGATCTTCCACCCCATCTGAGCTGATAGTGCCAACATCGATCTAATCGATGAGTGCCTTGCTACGGGAGCAAAAGTCTCATCGTAGTCGATCCCCTGGACCTATGAGAAACCCCGGGCAACAAACCTTGCCTTATGTTTCTCAACACTGCCATTAGCTGCCTGCTTTACCTTGTAAAGCCATATGGAACTCACCACTAACTGAACCTAAGGTCTAGGGACAACATCCCACACACTGTTCCGAATGATAGAGTCATACTCCTCTACCATTGCATCAACCTAGACTGGTTGCTGCACTGCCTCCTCAAATGAAGAAGGTTCGGTATCTACACACTCCCCAATAAGGGTCATGTACCCAGTGTATCGCTTGGGTGACCTCCTCTGTCTGCACTGAGAAGATGGCTGTCCCACATTCTCCTGCACATCCAGCATCAACCTGTCAGCTTCCCTTGATCATTTCCGCCCATCTCTGGAAGTATCAGCATGAGTGGATGTCTCCACTCCCAGATCCTCTGCATGGGGCTGCTCCGCATCAATCTGAGGCTCCTCCTCCTTAGGAACTGAAAGTTTTTCCTCTGCATGCAAATTGAGCTCCCTCTCAAGTGATAATCACATGGATTTCTTCTCATCGAACTTCAGATCCCTGCGTACCATAGTCCTCTGAGTGGAAGGTAGGTACACTCGATAGTTGTGGGGTGTATCCATGTACCCCATAAGTATTCCCAATTCAACTGTTGGGTCTAGCTTCTTCCTGGAATCTTTGGTCACATGACAGTAAACTGATGATCCAAAGATTTGAAAATGACTTACATCAGGTCACTTCCAGGAAAATGCCTCCATAGGTGTCTTCATCCCCAGTATATGGTGCAAGCTTCTGTTCTACAAGTATACTGTTGTATTGCATGCCTCAGCCCATAAATGTAGTGGTAGGCTTTGGTCATGCAACATTGCTCGAGCTTCTCCCATAATTGATCTGTTCTTCCTTTTAGCCACCCCATTCTGCTATGGGTTATGGGGTGCCGTCAGTTCCTGTTTAATTCCTTCTGCAGCACAAGGTCTTTAAACTGTTGGGAGACATACTCTCCACCACTGTCGCTAAACAAGGCTTTTATTTTCTTTCCAGATTCTTTCTCTACCAAGGATTTAAACTCACAAAACCTCAAGAAGATCCGATCCTTCTTTTGCATAAAGTAGATCCAGCATCTACAAGAAAAATCATCAATAAAAATATCATAGTACTTTTGTTTAGCGGTGGAGGTTGTAGAGAAGGGTCCACAAACATCTGAGTGAAATCGCTCCAGTATTTCTCCAGCTCTACTGTCTTGATCCAAAAAGGAAGATTTCGCAATACTTACCCAAGTTACAACCTTTTCATGTATTCGTCTGCTCAAGTTTTCCCTTGGGTAATCTGGTAGAAATCTGCTACATGATCTTCAGGGCTCCATGGTGCAAGTGGTCCAGTGTTCTATGCCATAACTTGCCAACATCTTGGCTCTACACCATCTCAGCTTTGGAACTCAATGCAACACAGTCTTCTACCTCCAACTTGTAGAGATTCTTTACTCGAATCCCAATTCGCTTTGTCTATCCAGTACCGATATGCCTCAGGAATACCTTTCCTTTACTAAAGACTACATCATAACCTTTATCTTCTAGCATAGCGATAGACAAAAGTTTCTTCTTCAGACCTGGTACATACTTTACATCAGTTAGGGTGAGAGGAGCTCCATGCTCCCTCTGAAACACGACCATACATTCACCTAAAACACGGTACTTTCCATCATCGCCCATCTCGATCCGCGTTTGGAGATCCTTCTCCTCCAAGGTATTGAAAAGATTCTTGTCACCTGACATGTGGAATGAAGCTCCACTGTCTGAGTACCACACACATCTCACCATGGATGAAACCATGCATGCGATAAGAGAGAAATCCAACTCAAACTGTGAGGCTAGTGCCTCACCATCAGATCTCTTCGAGGAACCCTTCTTGGATTTCTTCTGTGGATAATTCGTAGCATAATGGCCCACTTCATGACAATGAAAGCATCGCACTTTCGATTTGTCAATCTTCTTCCCACCATGGGAAGAACCGGATTTGGGATGGGATGCCTTCCCTTTCCCTTTCCTCGCCTTACTCACTAAGGCTAGATTTTCCTCATCATCTTGCTTCAATGAGGATCCATCTCTGGTGCTTCTTCTTATTTCATCCTGCATCAGATCAGACCAAAGTCGTTCCCAATCTGGTAGTTTTTCTCTTCCATTAACCAAATCTTGGTAGTTATGCCAGCTCTTAGGAAGACCGAGGAGTGCAAGACTCACCATGTCATCATCAGCGGTCGTGATCCCTACACTTCCAAGATCATCCTTGCAGGTGGTGAGCTTGTTCAGATATGTAGAGATCGTGTCACCTTTTTCACATGTGATCTTTCGAAGCTTGTCTTTCAGCGCCAACTTCCTCTAATCATTGCTATTATGATATAGATCTTTCAATGTTTTCTACATCAAAAATTATGTCTCCTTCGTATGGAGGCTCGAGACAATGTGGTCTCGAACTCCCTCCAGTAGGATTCTCCTTGCTCTAGCCACACATTTCTTCCATTCCGCCAGTTGAGTAGCATCAGTCAACTTGGGGACTTCTTGATCAATGAAGTCCTTTAGACCATTATCCTCTAATATTGCTTCCTTGTGATCCTTCTAGTCTATATAATTCGAGCTGCCATCAAGGGCATACTTGAGTCTTAAACCATTGAATGCCATTGGTGAAATTGAGATGTGATAAGAAATTGATATCTATATTCAGGAACTTCAACCTTCAAACCTCTCCTCCTTGTATACTTTTCTTCGCCTTGATCACCTTTGCTTTGATACCATGTAGAAATTCCCACTGTAGATCAACTGATTATGCAATAGAATAAAGCAAAATACAGGATCTACTTCTACAGTAAACTTTGTGGAAGCTTAATCAAATTGAGCACGATCAATGAGAACACATATAACTGAGAATGAGAAATCAATCAGACATAACACAGAAGAAATAACCTGGGGAAAGCCTCAGCCTAAAACCCTAATCTTTGTATTATCATACAAGTGGAAATCTTGTTCAAGTTACAAAAAGAATCAGCTCTCAAGCTATCCTGCTCTCTCTGCAAAATAACAATATAGCTCACAGACTGAATAGACATAGTATATGTCCTCCTCAAGCCCTCCAAGCCTCCCATTTCCTTGTGCAGTTTTTCTTGGAGTCCAATGAAGCCACATGTGTGAATTGGCCTCATCACACTCATAAAACCCGAAGAAGTAACTGCACAATGCTCAAGGAAAGAATTCCATCTGCATGCAAGGGATATTCACAATGGAATATTCTAGAAACTAATAGTACACTTCCCCTCCATCTGATCTCAACTGGGTCTCTGTCTGAACTAACATGCATGAGTTATTTATGAGAGAATATTCAGTTATCTGAAGTGCAACAATTACATGCATTCATGCATTAACTAACTACACTCACAATTAATTCAACAAATTGTTTGAATTAATCTAATTGGACTTGACTCAGTTAACTGAGCCAACTAATTACAAATCAACATTACAACTCATCCTTATCTCTTTAACTGATGGATAAATTCCTCAATTAATAGAGAAACTATTGCATGTCCCCACATAGACTTCATGTTTGATTTTCTACAACTAATTAACTCATGGTGAATTAACTAATTATTTTACAAACAATTGCTAAGATCAAATTTGAATTTTACTTCACTATTTTATTTTAGGGACTGACTAAAATAGGAAGGTATCCCGAAATTCTATTTATAGAAGTACTAATTTTATCACTTCTATATTTAGCATTTCTTGTTACTATTTTCAACATGGGTGTTGACTAGTAAGGAGTTGAGAAGGATTGATGGAGGAAGCAAGAACAAAATCTGCAGCAAGAATGAACTAAGGAGGAGAGGACTATGCTTTATCTGCAAGGGACCTTGGGCCCTTAACCATTCATGTCCAAGTGATAAGGAGGCAACAAGGGTAAATCATGGGGATTCATTAATAGTTTGGTTCACCGGTTTTCATAAGAGAACCTATGACAGATCCAAGCAGTCAAGTACATATGGTGAACAACAAAACCATGTTTTACAGGGAAACTTGCAAGACAAGCCAATGACAATCATTCAGCTACACAAAGTACATGGAGAAAGGAAGGAGGTAATTCCTCCTGATCATGTGGTAGTTGAGTCTATAGATATCCAGGAGAAAATCCATAAAGAGCATGTGCAATCAGGTGTAGATAACAATCCACTAGTACATCCATGTGTGACAACCAGAGAAGGTGGACAACTTATCTCCACATGTTGAGAAGGCCAAGAAGAAGACATTCAAGGAGAATCAAATGAGGAGTAAGTAGTAATAATTCGACAAGATGAGCATGATCATGCAGGGCAGCATGGAAAATATGGTATGCAAGATGAGCCATTTCTGGAGGGTTATTTAAAGATTCAAGTTAAAGATGTGGTCGTGGGTCATCCGGTGCAGACAGATACCAAGACATTCAACAAGGCACTAGAATTACCAGTAGAGGAATTTCGAGAAAGGATCATGCATTTCAAGACAGATCTTATGACGTTGAAGCAGAGAGTCTGGACAGTCTGAGACATTTCCTTATAGGAGAATAGAAAAATTGAGAAGCTCATAGGGATATGTGTCAAATCAATGACCAAGTTGTCTAATGTTGAGGAACAACTCAAGTCCCTCACAAGGCGGCAAGAGGAGTACAATTGGGAGTTCCAAAGCAACTCTCTATAGGAGTACATAGATGAGGCTTGCAACACTATCAACCCACCTTTATACACTTGGAAGATCAAGGTAGAGTTCTCCAAATGCATCATGTTGTGTGACCGAATGAAACAACATGAGTTGAGCATCAAGCAACATCAACATAGTAGATTTTCAGGTATTCATCCTTCCCAAGGCATGGATTGGCGAGAGATTATGAATTCGTACTCTATTGATGGGTTGATTCTTAGGAGGATACTCACAGCCAAGGGCATATTTCATCTTGTGTCCTTTGGTACAAGCAGCAATGGAGGGTAGAGATGGTACCATAACCCACAAGTCCTAGGACTTAGGTGGCATTGGGATCCAAGAGAACCCATTGGGGGCAGTATTGTGTAGAAATTCCCACTATAGATCAACAAATTATGCAATATAGTAAAGCAAAATACAAGATATACTTCTACAACAAACTTGTGGAAGCTTAATCAATTATGAGCAAGATCAAATAGAACACATATAACTGAGAATGAGAAATCAATCACACATGAACACATAAGAATACTTTGGGGAAAGCCTCAGCTAAAAAACCTCGATCTTTGTATTATCATACAAGTCGAAATATGTTCATATTCCAAAAGAATCAGCTCACAAGCTATCTTGCTCTCTCTGCAATCAAACAATACATCTCACAGACTGAACAGACACAAGATATGCCTTCCCTCAGCCTTCCAAGCCTCCTATTTCCTTGCGTAGTTTTTCTTGGGATCCAATGATGCCACCTGTGTAATTGGCCTCATCACACACTCACTAAACTGAAGAAGTAACTGCGCAATCCTCAAGGAATGAATTCCTTCTGCATGCAAGAGATATCCTCCATGGAATATTCCTACAACTGATAGTACACTATCTCATCATCTGATCTCAACTGGGTCTATGTCTGAACTGACATGCATGAGTTATTTATGAGAGAATATTCAGTTATCTGAAGTGCAGTAGTTACATGCATGCATGCATTAACTAACTGAACTCACAATTAGTTCAACAAACTATTTGAACTAATCTAACTAGACTTAACTCAGTTAACTGAGTAACTAATTACAACTCAAAGTACAACTCATCCTGATCTCCTTTAATCAAGGGATAACTTCCTCAATCTATGGAGAAATTGTTGCATGTCTTCACATAGACTTCATGTTTGATTTTATACAACTAATTAACTCAAGATGAATTAATTAATTATTTTACAAATAGCTGCTAAGATCAAATTCGAATATTAATTCTAAATTTTAGTTTAGGGACTAACTAAAATTGGAATATATCCCAAAACACTATTTATATCAATGTTATTTTTAGCATTTCCATTTTTCTCATTCCTTGTTGCTATGTCCAACACTAGTACCTAAAATGCTATTTATAGCAATGATGTTTTTAGCATTTCTATTTTTAGCATTTCTTGTTGTTATTTTCAACACTCCCTCTCAACAAGAAAGGCATTCAACTCGAACTCAATCCTGATCCTTTGGAATGTTCTGCATGCAACACTTCTCCCAAGTGTTGTTGCTCCAGCAACTCTAGAAACAAAAAAATTCTCCCAACTGACCTCCCTGTTGGGCTAGAAACACCCTCTGATGCTGAAGCTCCCTTTGCCACTGACAAGTGCTCCCTCTGTGACCTTTGAGCTGTTGCAACACTCCATGCATCTCACACCATTGCACACCTCTCTGTGCCATCCTGCACTGGTGCAACATTCCTGTGCCTCTCGCATTATTGCAGCCTGCTAGCTCTGCACTGCTTTGGGATTCCTGCACTGTAGCTCTCTCTATCGCTCCATCCGCATCTGTCTCTACCCACTCAGCCAGTCCTGCTACTCCTCATTAGGGCTCCCATAGCAAGTTCTAATCAAAGAGGTTGGGTACCTCAATGATCCTGCCCCTATTTCAGCCTTCTTGGGACTGTCACTCCACATCGCCCCACCTCTGACCTGGAGGTATGGATGCATGTGATCCCTGTGCCTAGTTGGCTTGAAATTTCCCCCTACTAGAGGTCTCTAGATGAGTGGATGCCTCCACTCGATCTCCTCTCAGATTCTCTAGTTGTGGCTGCTCCACAACCTCCTGAAGCTGCTTCACTAATCGTGGCTCCTCCACAATTGTCTGAGACTTCTTCTGGCACTGCATGTTGAGAGGAAATTTACTCTCCCTCTCAACCACCAAGTCTGCATCAGTTGCCTTGCTCCTCAAGGCTTTGCATGCATCTTGAACCTCAAGAGAATACAGGTTCTTGACTCGTGAATCAATCTGCTTCACCTGTCTCATGGTGATGTGTCGAAGGAAAACCTTTCCCTTACTGAAGACTACATCATAGCCTTTGTATTCCAGCATTGCGATTGACACCAAATTTTTCCTCAGTCCTGGTACATATTTGACATCTGTCAAGGTAATGTGAGCTCTATGCTCCCTCTAAAAAACAACCGTGCCTACACCTGAGACACTATACTTTTCATCATTACCCATCACTATGAGTATGTGGAGATATTTCTCCTCCAAGGTACTGAACAAACTCTTGTCGTCGGCCATGTGAAAAGAAGCTCCACTGTCAACAAACCAACCACATCCCACCATGGATGAAACCATGCATAAGAAGAGGGTGAAATCCAACTCGAACTATGAGGCCAATGCCTCACCTTCAGATCCTTCCTTAGATCCCACCATGGATTTCTTCAGTGGACAATTTGCAGCAAAATGGCCCACCTCATGACAATGAAAGCATCGCACTTTCGATTTGTCAAACTTCTTCCCACCATGGGAAGAACTCGATTTGGGATGAGAATCCTTCTCTTTCCCTTTCTTCACCTTACTCGCTATGGTGCAATTTTCTTCATCCTCCTTGGATGAAGAAGCATGTCTGGTGCTTCTTCTTATCTCCTCCTGCATCAGATCCGACCAAAGTTGTTCCCAATCTGGCAGTTTTTCTCTTCCATTAATCGAGTCTTGGTAGCTATGCCAACTCTTAGGAAGACTGAGGAGTGCAAGACTCACCATGGCATCATCAACTGTCATGATCCCTACACTTCCAAGCTCATCCCTACAGGTGGTGAGATTATTCAGACATGTAGAGATCATGTCGCCTTTTTCAAACTTGATTTTTCAAAGCTTGTCTTTCTGCACCAGCTTCCTCTGATTGTTGTTGTTCTGATATAGATCTTTCAATGTTTTCCACATCGAAAACGGTGTCTCCTTCCCATGGAGTCTCGAGACAATGTGGTCTCAAACTCCCTCTAGGAGGATTCTCCTCACTCTAGCCACACATTTCTTCCATTCCACCAATTCTGTAGCATTAGTCGTTGTTGGCTTGGGGACTTCTTGATCAATGAAGTCCTTTAGATTGTTGTCCTCTAATACTGCTTCCATGCAATCCTTCCAGGCTATATAATTCGAGCTCCCATCAAGGGCATACTCGAGTCTTAAACTGTTGAACGCCATTGGGGAAATTTGAGATGTGATAAGAATTCGAATTTTATAATCAGGAACTTGAAACTTTGAACTTCTCCCTTCTTTGTATATTGTTCTTCGCTTTGATCACCTTTGCTCTGATACCATGTAGAAATTCCCACTGTAGATCAACAGATTATGCAATATACTAAAGCAAAATTCAAGATCTACTTCTACAACAAACTTGCGGAAGCTTAATCGATTATGAGCAAGATCAAATAGAACACATATAACTGAGAATGAGAAATCAATCACACATGAAGACAAAATAATACTCTAGGGAAAGCCTCAACTAAAAAACCCCAATCTTTGTATTATCTTACAAGTCGAAATATGTTCAGATTACAAAAATAATCAGCTCACAAGATATCCTGCTCTTGCTGCAATCAAACAATATAGCTCACAAACTGAATAGACACAAGGTATGCCTTCCCTCAACCCTCCAAGCCTCCTATTTCCTTGCGCAGTTTTTCTTGGGGTCTAATGATGCCACCTATGTGATTGGCCTCATAACACACTCACTAAACTGAAGAAGTAACTACGCAATCCTCAAGGAATGAATTCCTTTTGCATGAAAGAGATATCCTCTATGGAATATTCTTGCAACTGATAGTACACTATCCCATCATCTGATCTCAACCGGGTCTCTGTATGAACTGACATGCATGAGTTATTTATTAGAGAATATTCAGTTATCTGAAGTGCAGTAGTTACATGCATGCATGCATTAACTAACTGAACTCACAATTAGTTCAACAAAATATTTGAACTAATCTAATTGGACTTAACTTAGTTAACTGAGCTAACTAATTACAACTCAAAGTAAAACTCATCCCGATCTCCTTTAATCAAGGGATAACTTCCTAAATCAATGGAGAAACTGTTGCATGTCTTCACATAGACTTCATGTTTGATTTTCTACAACTAATTAACTCAAGATGAATTAATCAATTATTTTACAAACAACTGCTAAGATCAAATTCGAATATTAATTCTTAATTTTAGTTTAGGGACTAACTAAAATTGGAATCTATCTCGAAATACTATTTATAGCAATGCTATTTTTATCATTTCCATTTTTTTCATTCCTTGTTGCTATGTCCAACATTGGTACCTGAAATTCTATTTATAGCAATTCTATTTTTAGCATTTCTTGTTGCTATTTTCAACATATTGATCAAAGGAGTTTTTGGGATCTAGGTATTGAAGGATCCATTCAGGATCATTTAGCATGGAGGTATGGAATAACACATTAGGTTGTATGGGATCTTAGTATCGTGGATCATTATCCCTCGTACGGGAGTCCACACTCTTGTTTCATTTCTGGTCATTATAGGGTGGCATGGAGGTGCTAGGTAGGTGCATGAATTTGCCTACAGGTTGGAGCCTGTGAACACTTCAGGGTGGTAGGTTGGTCTAGGATGTTGGGGCATCCATTCAATTGACTAGTGACGAAACTAGGGCATTGGGGTGTCCTTCCAATGGGAGCTGGAGAAGAATACTTTTATAGAATTCTAGGAAGTTGTAACTTTCATTTCAGTTGGCGCTGAAGATTAAATAATTTATTAGAAAAATGTTCGGTGGTTTTTGACCCGGAGGGGGTTTTCCACCTAAAATTCTTGTGCCTATTGTGTTATTTTGTTTACCTTTTTTACTAGATAAACATTAATAATAATTGAAGATTAACTAATGCTCTGAAAAAATTGAAAAGTGCAAATTGCTAAGGAATATTTATTCACCCCCACCCCGGGCACCCACGCCTCTCAGTATTTCCAACAATTGGAATCAGAGCATGGTTCCTTCAATAGCAGTCTAACAACTGGAAGGAGATCATGGAATACACCAAGAATAGAGTTCTTTTTTTCAATGGAAATAACTATGCACTTTGGAGTGGAAGAATGCAGGTTCATTTGCTGGCACAAGGATACAAAGTATGGGAAATCATTCAAAAAGTCTTCACATCGACCCTAGA
This sequence comes from Pinus taeda, assembly GCA_000404065.3. Lineage (NCBI taxonomy): Eukaryota > Viridiplantae > Streptophyta > Pinopsida > Pinales > Pinaceae > Pinus > Pinus taeda. The sequence goes on along the minus strand of APFE031304509.1, from coordinate 18,935 downwards.
TGAACAAGTTAAGAAAAATATGGTATATGATGCAAAGGCTAAATATATTATTATGAGTGGGCTTATTGAATCTATCTATATTAAAGTATTGAGTTGTAAAACTACTAAAGATGTATGGGGCAGGCTTGAGAATATATATGCAGGTGACTCACAGGTGAAAGAAGAAAAGCTTCAAATTTTCAGGGAAAATTTTGAGAAACTCAGAATGAGGGAAGATGAAGAAATTGTTGCATACTTTCAGCGTGTTGATGAAACAACAAATACATTGGAAGGTTTGGGAGAACCTGTCGACACAAAAATTGTTGTCTGAAATATCCTCAGAACCTTGCCAGCAAGATTCAACCCAAAGTAATATGTCCTGGAAGATAGATCGAATATGACCAATCTCAGCATAGATGAATTGCATTCAATTCTTATGGCATATGAAATGAGAATTGAAGAAGAGGATGGCATATCTCACTTAGAAACAACATGTGTCGCATCCAAGAAGACTAGTGAGGACAAGCAGACTTTGAAAACAAAAACTTGCAGTTGTAAGGATGAAGAAAAGGAAGAAGAAGAAGAAGAAGAAGAATTTTCAGATAAAGAATTTTCCCACTTCACACGGAAAATGAAAACAGGTACGAGAAAATTCAAAAGTAAACTTCCATTAATATGTTTTGATTGTGGTGAGGCTGGGCATTTTACAGCCAAATGTCCTCATAAAAATGAGGTTTTTACGAAAGGAAAGAAAGGTCCTAGGAAATTAAACAAGCAAGGAAAGAATAAATGGTTTAAGAAGAGTTTCTTCTCTAAAGAAGATAGCTCCTCATTCGATGAAGATAGTGATAACGAAGAAGAAATCAACGGAAGAGTATTGTTTATGTCCAAGTACAATTAGCAAGAGGTATCTGATGAAGAAGGAGACGAAGAAGAAGAGATGACTAAGTTTGAATTTCAAAATGAAGTGATCAGGGCTATCAAAGAGCTCAAGGCCAAGAAGAAGCACGTCAACACTCTTGAAGACAAATTAAAGACATAAAGGAAACATGTCCTAAATCTTAAAATCAAGGTTGAAGAATAAAAACAAATTGAATCTCAGGAAAGAATTAAAGGAAAGCAACAAGAAAAGAGAAACATTGGAAGTTGAAATAGTTTCTCTACGAAAGGAAGTAAAAAATGGAAAAACTCTTAAAAATTATGCTAACATATCAAAGGAATTAGAAGAACTCATCATCAATCAACGATCATGCATTGACAAGACTGGTCTTGGTTAAAAATAAAAATCTGAAAGGGTGTCAACTCCTACTATGACAACAAAATAAGAGGGATATGAAAAATATACCAAGCAGGTAGATCTCCCGGCTAATTTAAGAGATCAAGACTCTTCCTATGGAAGACAATTCCTCTAAGAAGATTTCCTCCCAGGTATCAACCTATCTTTTATGGTCATTTTTATTCATGTGGAAGATTTGGACATAAAGCTATAGAATGTCGCACATATGTTTGGAATGGATATAGTTCCGGGAGATATTTTAGAAATGGATATTCTAGAGCTCAATGGAATATCAACAGATTTGATTATTTGAGAGATGATGTATAATGTTACAAACGTAACAATTTTGGACACCTTGCTAAAGATTGTAGACTTGGAGGTTCTTCAAAGGAATTCTCACAAAATTAGAATGAATAAGTATGAAAAAAGAAGATTGAAAGGTGTGCTCTCACTCTCAAGGCTCAAAGTAATAGAAACGTTTGGTATGCTGGCAGTGGTTTCTCAATGCATATCACTGGAGATAGATATAAGTTCATATCCTTGAAGGAAAATAAGGATGGAACTATGTCTTTTGGAAATGACGGGTCTTCAAATGTCATAGGAACATGCGCGGTCACACTTGGAAGCAAGGATGCATTAGTGAAGGATGTGTTATTAGTTGAAAATATGAATCACAATCTGCTCAATGTTGACAAATGTGTGATCAAGGAAACATGATGCTATTCAACTCTAATAAATGTGAAATCGGGAAAGGAAAATTTGGAAAAATTGTGGCTACAACAAGTAGAGCTCCAAATGACATATACATTTTGGATGAAAACCTAAAGGGTGTGTTTTGGCAAAAAGATATGAAAGTTGGTTATGGCACAAATGAATGGGACATACGAATTTCGACAATTTGGTCAGGATCACCAAAATGGAAGCAGTAAGAGAAATCCATAAAATTTCAAAACCTACCAATATGATATGTGAATCTTGTTGGCATGGAAAATTGGAAAAAGTTGAGTTCAAGACAAAGGAACACTTTGTGTCACGTCCATTGGAATTAATACATACTGATCTATGTGGTCCTATGAGAAAAAAAGGTTTATACGGTGAATTATACTTTATGCTAATGATAGACGATTATGCCAGAATGACAACCTTCAATTTCTTAAAGAAAAGGTCTAAGGCATTCAAATGTTTCAAAATATACAAGGAATTGGTCGAAAATGAAACCGATTTGAAGATCAAATGTCTGAGATCAAATAATGGCGGAGAATTCACGTCCAAAACATTTCAGCAATACTGTCTGAAAATGGAATAAAAATGCAATTCTCAACAGCCAGAACACCATAGTAGAATGGAGTTGCTGAAAGAAAAAAAAAAAAAAAACATACAGGAAATGGCTAGAACAATGTTAAATGACTCAAAATTAGATGATAAATTCTGGGTTCAAGAAATTGATACAACTATATTCATTATAAACATAGGTCAGCTCAAGAACAACAGTAACATGACTTTGTAAGAACTATGGAAAGGAAGATCGGATAATGTCAAATACTTCAAAATATTTGGAAGTAAATGCTACATCAAAAGAGAAGACCAAAAATTGGGCAAGTTCAATTCCCGCGTTGACGAAAGTACTTTCGTTGGTTATTCACGCAAAATAAAGGCTTATAGATGCTACAATCTGAGACGAAAACAAATAGTTAAAAGCATAAATGTTACTTTTCAATGAAGACTGTGTTCCAAAGGATAAAAATGAGATATTCTCTTCAAACAAATCTAAGGGGCTTGAGGTAGAACCTATGAAGGATGAAAAAGAAGCTCCAAAACAAGACTAATCAAATAAGGAAACAATAGTAAACCGAGAGGAAATAAGAAATTATTAGCAGGATGTACAAGCAACTTCTCCAAAATTTTTAAAATAATGGTGTCAAAATAACCATTTGTCAAATCAAATCATTGGCAACATAAATGAAGGAATTGGAACCAAAAGAAGTTGACTGCTTCGTTCATCACAACAAGCCCACCTTGCTCTTTTAACAACTTTTTGTTAGAAAATTATATATTACAGAGCAATGGAACACATAAAATATATTGCATAAATATAAACAAAGAAAACACATAAAACAAGAGAGACACATATATACATTGTTCACCCAATTTAGGCTACGTCCATAGAGAAATAGCCAGTCCTTCCTTTTATATTATCCAGCAAAATGAGGAGATACAACCTACAACAGATTCTTTGTAATTCCCTCTTCTCTCTCACACAATCTCCTCTCTCTTTCTCACTCATAATACCGATGTACATAGACGCAATACAATTCCCTCATATATAGTGAGGGATTTAATTCTAGGGCAAAAAACCTAAATTAAACATAGCTTCTACCGTCAGATATCCTCCTAATGAACGGCTCAGATTGACTACGAAATCACAACATTTTACAAGGCAATTTTACATCTATTTTTCGCTTCGGGGGCGTTGCCTCTGATCCCATGCGAGGGAGGGGCTCCCAAAGTTTGCAACCACCCACCCCCCGCGACCCCCCTTATAGCGCAAATATTATGGGCGTCGTTGCTACCACATTATGAACTAGGGTCCAATGCAGTGATACCTCTGAATAAAGAAGATAATTAGGCTCCACACCCAACACTTTGAGCCTAGCAATTTTGAGGAATCTAGTCAAGATGAACATTGGGCAACAGTTATGAATTAAGAACTAGATCAAATTGAGAAGAACGACACTTGGGAATTGGTTCCATGACCAAAGGATAAAATGTTATTGGAACTAGATGGGTCTTCAGAAACAAATTGAATGAGGATGGACGTGTTACAACAAATAAGGAAAGATTAGTCTGCAAAGGATATGAACAAGTAGAAGTAATTGATTTTGAATAAACATTTTCTCCCATTACCAGAATGGAAGCTATCAGGATGTTTCTCGCTTATGCATGCTCGAGGAAAATCAAGGTGTACCAAATGGATGTTAATTAAGCCTTTCTAAATGGTGAATTGGAAGAAGAAGTTTACATTGAACAACCCAAAGGTTTTCTGCTCTCTAACAAAGAAGACTACGTGTGCAAATTAAAGAAGGCACCATATGGTCTCAAGAAAGCTCCTAGGGCTTGGTATCCTCATCTTGATGGATATATACATCAACAAGGATTTAAGAATGGAAGTGCTGACAGCGATCTCTATGTGAAAGTGGATCAAGATAACCTAACAATTATCGAGGTATATGTGGATGATATAATCTTTGGAAGCAATGATAACAGATTAAGTAAAACCTTTTCCACAAAGATACAAAGTGAGTTTGAAATGTCTCTACTTGGCGAGTTGACATACTTTTTAGGGCTTCAAATATCTCAACAAGATAAAGGAATATTTATATATCAAACCAAGTACATCAAGGAAATGCTCAAAAAATTCAAGATGGAAGATTGCAAGCGTGTCCTTATCCCAATGGTAACAGGTTGCAAGTTAAGTTTAGAATATTCATCAAAGGATGTGGACCACAGGTTGTATAGATCTATGATTGGTAGTTTTATATATGTGACAGCCTCTTGGCCAGATGTAATGTAGGAAGTTGGACAAGTAGCAAGATTCGAAGCAGCACCAAAAGAATCTCATATTATTATCGTCAAAATAATTCTTCAATATCTTAAGGGCACATCAGAATATGGTTTATGGTATACCAAAGGAAACGATCTAGTTATCCAAGCTTATACAGATGCAGATTAGGCAAGAAGAGTTGATGATCATAAGAGTGCCAGTGGAGCAACATTTTATCTAGGTGGTTGCCTTGTTTCATATTAAGTAAAAAGCAGTCTTCAATCTCATTATCCATAGCAGAAGCATATGTCATAGCTTGTTGTACTCAAGTTCTCTGGATGAAGCAAACTTTGTAAGATTTTCAAGTCAAGTTTGATGAGCCCATTCCCATATTCTGTGATAACACTAGTGCCATCAATATCTCCAAGAACCTTGTGATGCATTCCAAAACAAAGCACATTCAAATCAAATATCATTTTGTTAAAGAGAAGGTTGCCAAAAAGAATATCAAGCTTGAATATGTTGGCACAAAGGAACAAATTGCTAACATCTTTACTAAATAATTACCTCGTGAAGCATTTGAGCATCTTTGCCAAAAGCTTGGGATTCTCCCAAGTTCTCATTAAACTCTTTCTCTTATCTAACTAAGTAGAAAGGGGGAGTGGAGGTGAGTACAGGTCCACACAATGGCAGTTTGTTAGGGAGAGTTAACCTTTTCCATTGATGTTAAAGGGGGAGAAGAGGCAGTATGAAGAGGTGTCATGATCACAGGGGGAGTATTTTTGTTGCCATCAATGCCAAAGGGGGAGACTTTTGATCAATGGTTGTCATTGATGTCAACCCTAGTAGCACCAGGGGCTACCTTGAACTTGCATGGACATTTTGACTTGACAACTCTGTCTATTCTAAGTCAAGGATCTTCTAAATGGATTCTACTCATCAAGATGTTTCCATTGATATATGGAACGCCACATAGTTCTTCATGGTTTGAGAGTTATTCATGTTTGAAGTTAGTAGCCCCAGTTAGTGGGCTAAAACCCCATGGGGTTGTGGCATGGAACTCATCATTGGTTGTGATCATTGAATAGTCAATAATTAATAATGTTTTATACTCCTAAAATCCCTCCAACATTCACTTGTTGAGGACCCTCTCAACTCAAGACATTTCTATAAATAGTGATCCTCATATCCTCCTCTTGTAAGTGCTTTCAACGAACTATCTGGTGAGAAGACATATGTAATTTTTCAGCCCTCATGAGCTTCTAACGCAGGATCTATTTCAGGGAGTTTAAGGTTTTGTTGAGGTCTGATTAGGGTACAAAATTATGATCAAGTTTGAAGGTATGCTTTGAAGGAAGTTTGAAGGTCTATGAAAGGAATTTAAGGATCTTCTAGATGGATTCTACTTGTTGAGATGTTTCCATTGATATATGGCATGCCACGTAGCTCTTCACGGTTTTAGATTTATTCATGTTTGAAGTTAGTAACCCTAGTTAGTGGGCTAAAACCCCATGGGGTTGTGGCCTAGCACTCATCATTGGTTGTGGTCATTGAATAGTCAATAATTAATAATGTTTTATGCTCCTAAAATCCCTCCGATGTTCACTTGTTGAGGACCCTCTCAACTCAAGACATTTCTAAATAGTGACCCTCATATCCTCCTCTTGTACGTACTTTCAATGAACTATCTGGTGAGAAGACCCATGTAATTTTTCAGCCCTGTGGGCTTCTAACATAGGATCTATTGCAAGGAGTTTAAGGTTTCGTTGAGTTTTGTTTAGGGTACAAAATTATGATCAATTTTGAAGGTTTGTTTTGAAGGAAGTTTAGAGCCTTTGATTTTAGGATTTCGCTGCTTCAAAAAGGTCATCGTGGAATTTTTGCTATAAATTATTTTCTACAAAGCTTAAGAAGCTAAAATTAAAACCCATTTGATCTGAAATCTTGATGAACCTTGTGAATGAATTTCCGATCTTGGTTCTCTATAATTTCAGAGATATGATTTGAGGCAGTTAGGGTTTTTGCAGGCTTCTGAATTCCATGTCAAACAGGTGAACTTGGGGAAATCGTCATAACTTTCTTTCTGAGAATTGGATTCAAATTTGTAAATAGTGATAGAAATAGGATGGACTATAGTTTGTTGGGTATCGTTTTCACGGCACAAAATTGAAAAAATGGCACGTGGCACTTCGTACAAGTTTTCTCTACTGAACTAGTCTATAATAAGGTCATACTGGGAGATTGGGCATAACTATTTCTTAAATAATCCAATCTCGATTAGACCTATGGGGTTGGAAAGAGGGCTCAGAGGGCTACGACGGGACATAATTTCAAACCTTGAAGATCCAAAATTACATAAATACAACAGATTCAATATCAAGCTCCTAGAATGCAAGAAAAAGTATGCATTCAAGGATCATTGTGGTAAGGACCACACATCAACAATCAAGGGTAAGTCTACTACAAAAAGGTATGTATGATTAGTGTTTGAATTTTGAATATCATCTCTGACATGTGTTTTTGCCAATGTAATTATTTTGTTTGTGTATTGATTTGGGTCTTGTTCATTAATGTATGTGCAGGAAGGAGGACACTTCAGGAAAACTCAAAAACATACTAGAAGGACATGCAACGCCAAAGTACCATTACTTGAAGGAAGCATGGCAATACCTCAGTAGCTGCAAGTGATCCAAGAATCCATGTCAATTCAAGTGTCAATTCTTGTTAAGAGTCAATGTTGTAAAAGATCATCATTGTAAAATTGTAAAAGAGTCATTATTGTAAAAAGTCAATCTGCCTATAGTTGAAGAGGCATTGTTGGGAGGTGTAAGAGTCATTTTTGGATGATGTCATGGTTAGGTTTGAAGTCATAGCGTGATTTGGTAATTGGTCAAGTACAAGAAAATCATTGTAAATTATATTGTATTGTAGATCATTGTCCCTACTACGGGAGTCCACTCTCTTGTTTCATCTCTGGTCATTATAGGGTGGAAGGGAGGTTTTAGGCAGGTGCATGAAGTCGCATATAGGTTGAACTCTATGAACACTTCAGGGTGGTAGGTTGGTCTAGGATGTTGGGGCATCCATTCAATTGACTACCAAAGAAACCAGGTTATTGGGGCGTCCTTCTAGTGGGAGTTGGAGAAGAATGCTATTCTAGAATTCTAGAAAGTTGTAATTTTCATTTCAGTGGGGCTGAAGGTTAAAGAATTTATTAGAAAAACGTTTGGTGGTTTTTTTATTCAGAGGGGGTTTTCCACCTAAAATTATTGTGCCTATTGTGTTATTTTGTTTACTGTTGCTACTGGATAAACATTAATAATAATTGAATATTAAATAATGCTCTGAAAATATTTAAAAGTGATAATTGCGAAGGAATACTAATTCACCCCCCCCCCCAGTATTTCCAACAACCATGTGGTCCATAAATGGTAGGTGTATGGCCTATCCCATTTCACTGATGTGAATACTTTGTAAAATAATTGAATGATGTCTCTGCAATTAAAAATAGGTTGAGATCAAGAGTCTTAATTTATTGTTTATTAACTAGTTACAAATCTTAGTATGAAAATCCAATAAATAAAATCTAGGCTAGTTGAATGTCAACCAAAGGAAAATAAGGCTACCCTATTTTAGATTTCATTCACTAGTCAGTTGCTTGCAATCCCAATTTCACAAACATCTACAACTCTACCAATGCCAAAATGAAGTGGCTCTATGGTAAAATGGGTGAAAACAACAATGTTCTAGTGTATGGTATTGGAACTATTTGAAAATTTGTATGCTCATACAAAGCCACCACAAAATAACAAACACTTAGCGGAAAAAAACGTTGCTCAAAGGAGAGAGAAATGACATAGAATTTTTTTTTTTTTTCCCAACAATATAAAAAGAACCCAACAATTAGTCAAACTCAATTAAATCAATTTGTAATCTCCTATATAAGTTCTTTGACTCTTAGATGACAACCATTAATATTCAATCTCTAAGGATAATGGTTGGAGGAGAATAGAGCATTATTGTCATTCATTAAATAATAATGGAAATTGGTTGATTAAGAGAAATACAATGTGGAACTTTTCATTATGACTATGTGTGCAACCAATAATAACAATACATCATAAATAACAATAATAATATCACCCAAAGCATTCTACATAATATTAAAACACACACACCCATAAATATTGAGATGTTCCTAGAAGCCCAACTGGAAGAAAACCAATTTGATTTGAGAATTTTATTATGTAGGAAATTGGGCATAAGAGGATGATCTATGCATATTTAATTTATTTTTACTCACTAGCAAGGTATTTGTAGATGACCATGGCTCAACAACACTCTTCATTCATTGTGGGACAAACTCAATGTCTTCTTCTCCTCCAACCATTAAGAAAATTACTTCTTTGAGATCTCATCTTTGCTACTACCTTATTTATTTACTCCTCATCTCACATCTCTATTAAATTCCTTTCTTCTCCATAGCATTCATTTTTAATGGCCTAACTTGAAATTCCAACCATCATAATAATTTGTTTCAACTTCCAAGTGAATTTTGGACATTTACTCAACTTTGTTAAAAAACATTTAAATACTTATTACAAAGTTTACAAAGATATTTTTATGAGCATCTAATTTGGATTAGTGCCACTTTATGAGATGAATGTATCTATTTCCATTACGTACAAGAAAACTCTCACAAGTTCTTGTCCAACAAATTGTATTTGAAATTCTCATTATGTATCTTGATTAGAGAAAACCCAACACTGAAGAAAAGGTCATACCCAATGTCTTATACTTTTCGATAAGTGCATATAATAAGGGAACCATCTATGTGTGGATATAGGATCAATGCAACCATGGCAAGGAAAACAATGTTTTCCCACATGTTGAGACTAGGCATAAATGTTGAACATTGTGTGGTTTATCATAAATTTTTTTCACAGTGTAATTCAACTAGAATCCTCTCTTCATGCTCTCTCAATTCACATGCTTCTTGTTTTTCAATATATCCTAAGTGATAGTGTCTATTTAATATTTTGGGCCATAACAATATATTTTCCAATTGTTGAAATAACATTAATATATTTTTGTGCATGCACATTTAAAATTGATAAGTCAATGCTACAAGAAGAAAAGTTGTTGGCATATGCCTAGTGACATTCCACGTTTATAATTAACAAGTTAGAAACATAAGTTGAAATAACTCCATGATGTTTCAAGCGACCTTTGTATTACAAATTAATGGGTTTGAAATGCAACAAGAAAAAATGTTTGCATGTAGAATGCAATGCCCAAAAAATGGAATAATTTTGATATGTAAGAAAATAAATTGGTAGAAACAAAATGAAATTGACATTTAACAAATTACATTGATATATTATGGAGGGAGGAGTTGAGGGAGTGGATGGCTCGGTGGTTGGGGAACCCTAACTACCTATGCTCTATGGTTTATTCCTCCTCTTGGTCGTGGTCGTAGTTGATGTCGTGTTTTCTTCCTTGACAGGTGTTGGCATCATCATTTCTGGTTGGTGCTATCGTCTTTTATTCAACCTGCATGGATGTTGAAGGTTCCACTAGGTCTTCTGCTTTCACTCGCTAGGATCTCCACCTCTGTGGGCTCTATTTTTTTGTTGCCTCCATCATCCGAGATGTCATTGTTGAGGATCGTTTAGGGTTTGGACTTGTTGCTTCCACACCACCCTCTCTTAGTTGTTGCCACCTGCACTTCTTCTCTAATGTTTCCTAGCTTCTCACCATGGTGTTACCAAGCTTCGTGTTGAGGTTTGTTGCCCTTTTCATCTATGTTGGATGTCACTTTTGGGATTGTTGTATGGCTTATCTTGGGATGTTTGGGCTCTGTAGGTTGTTTGCTTTTGGGTTGTTTTTATGGGCTATCAAAGTGGTATGTGCCCTATTTTAGTTTTTGTAAGACAATGATCTATTACATATGGTCTTACCTGACACCCTACAAGGGTTATTTTGTTATAGATAAAGACTATTTGTCAGGATGTTTTTTTATCTTTTTTTCCACAGTATGGAACTAGGTAGATCCTTCTTGAATGCACTCCTAAAGTGCATATACAAAATGTAATTTTTTTTATCTGGATAAATAAAGTTACTATTTTTTTTCCTTGGAAAAAAATCATTGATATATTACAAGATTAGTCTGCCATGAAAATTCAATTAGTCTTAATTGAAGAAATAAAGTTAATATATTTTAAAAGGAGTTTTAAGTTAAAAATTGATAATTTAAGAGAATACTTATGTGAAATCTTATATGAAGTATAGGGATAGTATTTTATCTAGATTCTTTTGAAGCCAAATTCATATGTAGGCCTTTTTTTTTCTTTGGTTGCATAACAAACTCCATTTCATAGTCAAGATGACTCGGTTCTCCTATCTAAAAGACATGAAGCCTACTTCAACTTGTGCCTATGTTAGAATAGTTCCATTTGATATCCTTGGCAGCAAACAATCCATCTAGGAGTTCTTATGGTTTCATCTATGAATTTTTTTATACTAGCTTGGGTGGTTGTTACCACATTCTCCTATGTTACAAAACTATGAAAATGTGTTAGTTATCTAATCAATTCAAGTTGATTTTTTGTACAATTTTTTTTTTTAGGGTGTTTCTTTATCTATCTCACCACACCTATTTATGTTAAAATACGACATATTTATTTGCAAATGTTTCTACCTCAATAAGGATTTCAACTTTTCTTTAACTTTCTAGAATGCTTAATATTTCTCCTCAATGCAACATCTTTGGTTTCCTTACTAAATAAAAGTATTGTTTCCATTATCATTAATGCTCCTCAATATTGACAATTACTTAAGTTTAGTTTGCATGTTATATTCCAATCCCTTGACTTATGCAATTAATGTTTCATTTCTATTTAATTTTATAACTTGGACATTGAACTGATTAGATTGTAGCAACATTATTGATCATATTTTTACAAAACCATACTCAAAAGTGTCACTTATTGCTTATAATTTTATAAATATAATAAATGATCCAACAAATTTTCTCCTCTTAATCATGTTTGAAAATCATACTTCTAAAACTACTCTATATACACTAATTAAATTATTTATACCAACGGGCAAGTTTTGATGAGTTTCCTCTGGTAATAATCCACCTTAAAATAAGTTGCCTTCTTATTACAATATCTAATATTTTGCCTTCTAACTTGCTTTAAACCTCATTTTCTCAATATTGATGCTGAAAATCATCCACGAAACACCATTATAAATTCCATTACTTGTGTCAAAGGCATCAAGGCATCCAATCTTATGCATATATAAGGAAAACAATATATGGTATTTATTCATGAAACACCATTATAAATTACATTACTTACATCAAAGGCATTAATGCATCCAATGTTATGCATGTATAAGGACAACAATATATAGCATGTAACCCATCTTTGATAAATTCAGATGTGGCCATGCAAAGGGTTTGTTGTTTCATTAGTTGATATATCAATGAAAAAAAAGGACAACAATATATGCCATTTATACTTTGCACGTGGGTGCATGAAAGTCTCACTTGATATAAGTGAAACACACTTGATAAATTCAGATGTGGCCATGTAAAGGGTTTGTTGTTTCATTATTTGATATATTAATGATGTTGTTTCATTATATGGCATTTATATTTTGAAAGTGGGCTAGTGCAAGATTCACTTGATATAAAGAAAACACACTTGATATTATAATAAATTCAAATGTGGCCATGGAAAGGGTTTCTTGTTTCATTATTTGATATATCAATGATGTTTCTTGTTTCATTATTTGATATATCAATGATGTTGCTTCATTATTTGATATATCAATGAAAAAAAGGACAACAATATATGGAAGTTATACTTTGCAAGTGGGTGAGTGAAAAAATCACTTGATATAAAGGAAACTTACTTGATATTATGATATATTCATATGTGGCCATGCAAATATTTTGTTGTTTTATTATTTCTTATATTAATGAAAAAAAAGGACAACAATATATGGCATTTATACATTTCCATTGTGTGAGTGATAGACTCATTTGATATAAAGGAAAGAGGTTAGAAGTCCACCCCGGCTAAATACATACTCTCTATAGTTTATTGTGTTTATTCTATGGTTTAGTTTTAAAAATATTAAAATTTTGAATAAGGAAATTATTACTTTAGCATGACTCAGGCTTGGAATTTGATGTTCCACATAATATTTTTTTTCTTTTTGGATGTATTTGACAATTAACACAAATTTGGAAACATCTAAGGTGACCTACAAAAAAAAATTGAAACTGTCAATTTGATGTTCACCATTTTAAATTACTTATCATATTTCATAATAATCATAGTCATAGTTAAATTCGTGAGGGGCATCTTATTCAAGTTTACCATCATTTTATTTTGTAGGAAATTCTTCTCCTTTGGTAGCCATCACGAGAAAATCACATGTCCAAAAAATCTTCTACTTTAAAGAGTACCTTGCATAGATGGCTCCATTTTTTCACAAAATTATATTTAGATTTCTAAAATAGGGTAGTGCACAAATTCAACTAACCACACTGCATATTCTGAACACGAATTCTTTCATGTGACTCGAGAAGTTTTATAGCATAGACATATGCAAATGTGTGGTACATGGGCCCAATGAGAATAAGTGGTTGTCGACATCACGACTTGAGGATCCTGAATTGATTTTCAATTCTGGTCCATCCTACGATTTTGAAAATCAAACCCCGATGTTCTTAAAGGCTAATGTGGATGATTGACCCTATAAGATCTCTTACGCAAATCAGATTCAATAATTGTGTTGGTTCAATGGAAATACTCCTACCAAAACTCTTCAACATTCGACTGCATTAGATGCCAAAGTTTTGGCTGCAACTTGTTAATGGTCAACAATTTTGGTTTCCGAGAATTTTATCCAAAAATGAATACTTTAAAAGATTGTAGTATAAACAATTTTTTTTCATTATAAAGATAGACTAGTGAGTTATTGTTCTTTCTTTAAGGATAATTACCTTTAAATTTACCTCTCAACTATTATAAAATTTTACCTCTCAACTATTATAAAAAAAGTTGCATATAACAAAAAAAAATTGACACTAAAAAACTAAATTAAACCTAAAGTAACAGGCATAAAAAACAAATGACTGTCATCAAATTTTGACTTAAAAATATAAAATGGGAGTATCCTAACTAGTCGAAGAATTCCCCCTTGGTTTTGGCGCCTTCCTCTAGCCGACGACCGTCCTCCGACAACCTTGAATTTCTCTATGACGCTAGTTGTCTATTCTATTATGGCCTTCAATCCTTAGTTCCATTTTTGTCTCTTGCCATTTTCCAACTTTCGTTGTCTGCCACACATCTACATCCATGTATCTACCATGACATGGATCCATCGAATCCAATTTGAATTTGTTGAAATACTAGCTGGCTTGAAAGTTGAAATATTTAGATTTGAAATTTGACTCTCATCATTGTTTACTCAGTGTTTCGTTTATTGGAAGTTGCATGATAGAGTTCTGCAGAGAGCCAACGAAGAAAATGAGGGGAGTATCACTTCTTGTTTGGGGGTGTGAAGGAGGCCTGTGATGGTGGCAGCGAGCTGAGCCACTATTGCTGTGTTTTGGCCACCTGGTTGTATGTTTCCATGCCCGAATTTCTCTCCAAATGGTGCCCCCACTTGTCTCCTCCACTAACTTGCAACCTCTCCTTCCCGACAATTCATAGAATTGCGTGGACAACATGCATAACTCTCTCAAAACCTTGGGCATCAACATCCCTAACCCTAATGCTTCCAGTGATCTGATTCTCTGCTTCTACGACATAAGGCTATGTTCCTCTACCTTTGATAATTGTAGTCGTTAGTTGTCACAATGTTGTTCGTTGTTGAATCTATGTTGCGAAAACTCCCTAGGGTCGAACATTGTTTGTTATTTCTAATATTCTCTCCTAAAAGCACCATTTTTTCTTATGGGCTCCAAACATTATTTTCTACCTTGTTTGGAATTGTCTTCCGTGAGGTATTGATTTGAGCACAATTCTAAGTATTTGTAGAGGTATGTTGAGAACATATTTGAAGTTATGTTTGGAGAGGTATTCGATTGAGCACAATTTTGAATATCAAGGATTGGTTTTTATCCACCTATTTATATGTCCAACCAATGGAACACATTCTTTGTCTTTTATCAACACAAAATTTGGTAGCTTGAAATTTATCTTGTGTCAACCCAAACTTTGCTTGATTGTTTACTTATAATGTCATTGTGTTTCACTTCCAACCACCATTTTGTTTCATAAATGTCTAAACCAATTTACTCACAAAAGGATAAATTATTTTTAAACTTAGTTTTCCCATTTGAATTTATATAAGATAAAAATATGGTGTGATTTATTAGTTTATATCTATCTTAAATGTGGATGTAATAAGTGAATAATTATTTCATTTAAGGGCCCACTACTACATGTCCTCCCTCCACTGCACTATAAAATGTTACTCTCCTGATAATTAAAAAATTTAAATCAATACAATGTAATATTATTTAGTTAATTTTAAATCACATAATAAAAATATTAATATTAATATTTATTAATGAAATAAATTAATGTTTTTATTTTACAATTTACCATTTTAGGTTTTTGTCACTCCTAGAATTTTATAAATTTTCTAGCAAAAACAAAAGCAACGACTTACATATAAATAAATGATTAAATCTTTCTCATTTCAAGTATAACAGTAGTATATAAAATTTAAGAAATTTAAAAATAAATAATTATTTTTCTCAATTAAGTAATAAATCATTATATAAAATTTAAAATTTATAAAAATTTATAACATTGTTAGGTCATTTCTATATTAAAAAATATATATATATTTTTTTATTTTATTTAGGTTTATAAACTATTCACCCAAATTTATATAGAAAATGATACTAGCCCAATAAAAGTACAAAATATATAACTAAAATTTATAAAGCCTTTAAAAAAACTTGTCTTTTCCCTCACTCTAGAGAATGATACTATCCTAAGAACATAAAATATATATCCAAAATGAAAACATGGTCTATTATTTTGTAAGTTACACTTAACCAAACTTTAAGAAGTTATTTTGAAATCAATGTACAAGTACGTTTAACATGTATTATATCAAGTTTGAAAAATGAAAATCTCACCACGTTTTCATCTACATGATTCTTCCATAGGTTTAATAAGAAACTTTCATATTATCACGTTGAATTTTAAAAATATTAATATGTTGAATAAAGAAATTATTACACGAATCGCACCCAGCGTTGGCGTTCGGTAAGTTATAAAAGGTTCCCACGGGGATTAAATGTACATGCATGTTCACACTCTCTATGTCGACACTCAAGTGATTGTGTTTACTCCGTGGATGGTTATACAAATATTAAAACGTTGAATAAGGAAATTAATGCTTTAGTGTGACAGTCTATCTTTATTAAAAAAGAAAATTAAACCACTTTTCTGACTACTGGGAACGTTATGACATCCAAGAACGTGGAGTTACCATTACATTGAGTGAGGTCCATAAATGCCAACTCTTTTGTAGATGAATGAGATGCGCAGCGCTTACTTGTGGGTGGAAGCCATCTGTTTTGGAAAATGATTTGTTGAGACTAACCAAAGGAATCGGTAGCCAAATTAAATCTGGTCCTCGCATTGCTTTATCTCTAAGCAATGCGTGGAGTCTAGTCTTGGTTAAGATTTCAAAATGCATTGAGGAAAGGAAGCGTGTTTATTGAAACTGAGGAATTGTTTGAATAGTCAAAAGTGGTTAAAATTTGGATAAATTTTTTTTGCTATAACAATATATATTTTTTTATAGTGAAATAGATGTAACTCTATTAAAAACATTTGAGATATTTAGAACTTTCAAATTTGACAATTATAAATTGGTTTTACAATATTGAAATTGAATGCACATTCCAATCTCTGCAACACATCTTCAACCTTTATATCTTTGTTATTCTATGTCCTATGGCTTCCTCCTCACATAGCGACAACAACGATTATGTGTTTGATGTTTTCATCAATCACAGGGGCCCTGATGTCAAGAAAACGTTGGCCACTGATCTCTACCATCGCCTTTGTAAACATGACTTGAGGGTACTTTTAGACCAGTGGGAATTGCGCACGGGAGATAATATAACCCCTCAAATTGAAAGCGCCATTAGAACATCCTCTGTCCATATAAAGATTTTAGCGATTTTTACCACTGGCAATGCGTATTCAAAATGGTGCCTCGACGGACTCTATGTCAAAGTATAAATAGAAGAGCTTTGGTGGACACAGGGGGGAAGGGATTGTAGGCTAAAGCCCTATGCGAAGTTCAAGGGAAAACAAATGTTGATGGTCAACCACGATACCACTCTGACGAACTTAAAAAATAGAGGATGGCTCTCTTTGACATTGCAAAAATAAAAGGTTTTGATGGAGAGATGTATAACATGTGAGAATATCACCCTTCCATGTAAATATTAGCATTTAATTGGTTGACTTAATAGATAGATGACACTATACATAGACATTTCTGCACTGTGACATTGAAGAGGAGAAGAACATATTCTTAGACATTGTCTGTTTCTTCAAGGGAGAAGACAAAGATAGAGTCATTAGATAAGAAGGATCGTTGGGTATTTGGAAGCTGGAAAATAAATGCTTGCTGGAAGTGGACATTGAAAACCATTTGAGAATACATGACCACATTAGAGAGATGGGCAAATATCTAGAAGAAAAGGAACCCCCTGATTGTGAGCTTCGGCTTTGGAACCTAACTGACAGCTTTTTCCCCCACTTTCTGGGCAATTACTTGTAAGTGTTTTGAAGCTTTCGACCTATTGTTGGAATTTAATTCCAACTGCATCACATTAATGCAGAACAAAATCTGATCTTCAGCAATTAATTTCAGATTGTTCGGTGCCGTAAAAGTTCCCTGATATTTTGCAGAATTAAATCCCCTGCAGACAGCCGTTTTATTTTTGCTGTAAAAGTCATCACCGCCTCACCGCCTCTTCAGCAATTAATACGCAGATAAAGATCAGCAGATATTTACTTAGTTTATTGTTTAAAACAGATTTTTATTTTTCCTATAAATGAAACGCACAGCGATCCTGTTTTCTCATGAGAAGAAGTGCAAGTGAGGTAGCGTAAGCAGAAAAGAACAGCAGTTCTGTTTTCTGTGATTTAGGACAGCAGTTCTGTCTATTAACCAGGCAGTGCAAGAGATTTCTGAACAACAGTTCTGTTTTCTGTCTGAGTGTAAGAATTTTAGAACAGCAGTTCTGTTTCTGAGAGAAAGAGTGTGTCTCTTCTGTAAATGCACAACAGTGCTGAACCTGCGATTTTCTGAGTTAGTGAAAATCGATTTCTGGAACTGAAGCGTTCCTCTTGTAACAGCTAAGTTTTTGTATCAGTTTTGTTTACTGTTCATGAATACAAGTTTACTGTTTTGCTGATATTCAGTTACTGTTACACCGAGTGTTAAAAACACTTTGATTTTACTCTGTAAATTTATAAGTAATTTTGACGCCCATAAAGTGACTTAGCGTCAAAATCGTGTTGCTGAAACACCGTAAGTCAAAAATAGTCTTGACGTAAAAATCGTGTTGCTGAAACATCACAATCAGCAACTAACGAAATTTTTACGTTGCTGAAACACCAGTTTCAGCAAAGCGATTTTTTTTTCCTGTTTTCGCTGTGTAAAAACAGAGCATTGTTCTGTTCTGTTCTTTTGTTTTGGAATTATCAGAAATTCTCAAAACAGAGCATTATTCTCTGTTCATATTTTGTTTGTTTCAGAATTTATCAGCAAATTCCCAACAGTGGTAACAGAGGATTTTTCCACTGTATTTTGTTCGGAATGCCCAGAAATTTCAACATGGTATCAGAGCTAGTCTAGGCACTCAGTGAGTCAAAAACAGAGTTTGTTTTTCACTGTAGGAGCTGTAAGAAGTTCAGTGAGAAGATTTTCCCAGCAGAGAAAGTTTTTTCTTGTTTTAATTTTACAGTCAGCATCTTTTTCTTTTAAGATGGAAGATGCTGGAACAGGTTTGACAAATTCCCAACTGCCACAATTCAATGGGAAAAATCACAGTGATTGGTCCATAAAAAT
>APFE031304506.1:0-25724 GCA_000404065.3 Pinus taeda | reverse complement strand
CTTGTTGCGCAGGAAGGCCTTTCCCTCGCTGAAAACAACATCATACCCCTTGTCTTCTAACATCGCCACTGAGATGAGATTCTTCTTCAATCCTGGAACATGCATGACTTCCTTCAATACAAGGGGTTTACCAGACTCCCTCTCAAAGGAAATGGTACCGATACCGGTCGCACTGTATCTACCATCATCGCCCATCTCGATGTGCACTCCAAGATCTTTATCCTCCATATCAGAGAACAAATCTCTATCTCCCGTCATGTGAAAAGACGCACCACTGTCCAATAACCACACTGATCCCATCACACTTGAAACCAAGCATGCGATCAATGAAAAATCAAGCTCAAACTGAGAAGCTAAGGCCTCTCCCCCTGCAGATCCAGCAGCTTGCTTGTTCTTCTTCTTCTGCGGACAATTTGTGGCATAGTGTCCGTGCTGGTGACAGTGAAAACACTTCACCTTGGACATATCCCGCTTCTTGCCTTTCGCACCAGACTGAGAAGCTTTCTTGCTCTTCCCTTTCTTTGCTTTGGCAGCCAAAGCACAATTCTCTTCATCAGCTCCCTTTGACGAAGATCCGTCCCTGGTACTCGCCTGATCTCCTCCTGCACAAGATCTGACCATAGTCTTTCCCATCCTGGAACTTCTCCCGACCATTGACAGAGTCCTGATAGGAATGCCAACTCTTCGGAAGACCAAGGAGAGCCAAGCTCACCAAGTCCTCATCATCGACAGTAACCCCCACACTTCCCAGTTTATCTCGACACTGAGTGAACTTCGTGAGATACTTGGGCATACTGTCACCTTTCTCGCATTTGATGTTTCTGAGTTTATCTTTGAGCGCCAGCTTCCTCTGATCGCTCTTGCTTTGGAATAATTCTGTTAATGATTTCCACATCAAATATGGAGTAGCCTTTCCATGGAGGCTGGACACAATGTGATTCTTCACGCCCTCCAACAGAATCCTTCGACATTTTGCGATCTTCTTTTGCCAAGCATCAGCTTGAGTAGCATCAGTAGGCTTTGGGATATCCGTATCTATGAACTCCTTCAGCCCGTTATCATCCAATACTGCTCCATCCTGTCCTTCCATGCAATATAGTTTGAGCTGCCCTCAAGAGCATACTCCAATCGCAATCCGTTGAAAGACATTGCTACGTTGTAACCAAGAAAACACTGCTGCAAATTCGAATTCCACCAGCAACCAACTCAACCGCCTTGGATCTAAGATTCATGAGAACACAATATTTCTCGTACAGAGATTGACTGTATGGGCTTTTACCGGATATTTCACCTTCCAAAGGAAGGATGAATCCAGAGGCTACCTGGCCCGATTACAAGCTCTGCCTAGAGAAATAGAATGTAAACACTTCCTGAATAGTAGATCTGATGATCAACAGCTCTGATACCATGTAGAAATTTTGAATAATTGAACACATATTCAACAGAGATTATCCTGATCATGTACTATTGCAGAAAACATACACAATACATAAGCTCCTCTACGTTGATCATCAATATAGCAGCATCAATAACAATAAAAACATCAAGAGCATTCACACATTAACACAGTATGTATCCCGGGGAAAGCATCTCGCTAAAAACCCCAACTATCTGTATATTAATGATTGAGTCATGTAACATTACACAGCCTAATACTTCTCACAAGTATCTCCACCTCTGTTACACACAATACAGCTCAGATATGAATCAATCACTGGCTCAAATCTCCTTCGCTGCTTGCCTGCCTCCGCTGCTCAATACCTGCTCAAGAACTGATGATAATTCCAAGGCAACCACATATTTCCTTGGCTAAATCACGTGAGCACAAGCTACAATGTGGGAAAATATGTGGGCAAACTCATTGGCATACTCAATCCCTTGATTGTGCAAGATCTGATGCACACTATAGTCACAACTAACAACAATCTGATTCTCTAACACCTGTCCCTGCTGAACTGAACATGCACTGACATGCAACTGAGTAACTGATGTATTCATTAGTTGTATTATGAGTTAATAACTTGTGAATTAATTAATAACTAATTCACCCAACTCATCTCTAGTCTATTTTCCAGTTAGACTAAATACAACCAGTTTAACAAAGCTAAACTGAACACAACTCCATCAACTGCAACTCCAGTCCACTAAACTCAACTCACTTGAGTTCTAACTGAAGTCCTGCATGCAAATATTAGTCATCCCATAGGTAACCACGTATTTCCTTCTGGGATCTGCATGTACCACATCCGTAGCTCATCCTGAAGTGCTCCAAGAGAATAAGACAAAGTTTATAGTCTAAATATTTTATGAGCTAATAATATTTGACTGTTCTATATTTAGACTAAGCAGTGACTCCGCTGTGATCTAAAAATAGAAGTCCATCTATTTTTCCCAACTTGATCAATTATCCATAAACAGCAACCTGCAATCCATAGACATGATCCATATGTCTAAAAATAGACACAGTCTAAAAATAGACTTGCGCCAAAAATAGCCTGCGGGCCCACTTAGTGAAGGCGACTCTTTTCACTAAGCTCCATCATCTTGTTGCAATCTCAACAGATCTATTTCTTCTTCTGCAACTCCTGCTGGTTCTTGTGTAACAACATGTTGTTCTGTTTCTCCTTCTGTAGCTCCTATTGGTTCTTGTGTAACAGCAGGTTGTTCTTTTTCTTCTTCTGCAACTCCTGCTGGTTCTTGTGTAACAGCAGGTTGTTCTGTTTCTCCTGCTGGTTCTTGTGTAACAACAGGTTGTTCTATTTTAATTACAGCAGCAGAAGGTTGTGGATTAGCTTTGGTCATTGGAACCTGGACTATCTTATATCCTGCTCGAGTGTACAACTCACCACACTCACTGCACATATACTCATTGTATTGACTCTTTTCTGTTACAAATGCTACCCGTGCTAAGATGTGGAGATTATATTCATTCTGATAGGCTTCTTTAACCATTATTATCTCCTGGTGATAATCCTTAATTTGAGATTTTAGAAACTCAATTTCTTCCTGCAGGGAGGCTATGGTAGGCGGAGCTTGTGTATCTGCAGGTTCTAATGGAGGAAGGGATTGTTGTTCCGCATCCACTTGGTCATTTGCATCCCCAACAGGTGGTTCTTGTGTGTCACCTGTTGGGTCAGTGGCTGGTTCTTGTGTAATAACCACTTGCCCAATATCACCTTGGGTGTCTACTTTAGATTTTTCAGCAGCTGGTTCTTGTATAACAACTGCCTCAGAAAATAATGTCACAAAATTGTCAACGCTCTGCATCTCAGCCCTAGAGGGTGAGGAAAGGGAATGCTCAGGGATGGTTGGAATGCAGGGTGTTAGGGTGATGGGTGGAGAACTGGGGATAACAGGGCTGGTGGGTTTAATTGCTACAGATGACCATGTTCGTTGCCTCGGTAAAGAGGCAGGAAAATCAGTAATTTTTCTTTTTTCGGCCACTTTCCTTCATACTGGGGGAACTATCGGGAATAGCAGCTGCTTTGACCGAAGCCCTGGTTCTTCTCCTTTTTGGTGGAGTTTCAGTTTTCTGCTGCTTTTTTCTTTTAAGAAAAATGATGGGGGTGTTACCATCGGAGTCATCAGTGGAGATATGAAGCATGGGGGTAGATGGTTGAGCTTCATTGGGGGATGGGGTCCTCTGCAGGGGTGTTTCTGCTGCTAATTGCTGGGGAATCTCCTGGGGTATTTGCTCTGTTGTTGGGGAATTTCCTGGGGTATTTGCTCTGGTTGTTGGGGAATTTCTTCTTCCTGTTGAGGATCTTCTTCTATTTGCTGGGGAGAATTAATGAGGGGGGTTGGATGATTTAGAGCAAAGCCTCTATTTATTAGGAGTTGGGCTAAATGATGGTGTTTCAAGGAAAGGAGCGGATGCTTTTCTTTTCCAGTATAATGTGACATATTTTTTTAGACAACCCAATAGATAATAAGGAATGTTTATCAACTGACCATGCCTCAAATGATTTAACAAAACGAAGTCGTGTTGGTAAATTACCTGATAACGACCTTCGCAAGTCAAATATTGCTTAACAAACTCCACAACCTTTGGCCATGGTGGAGGTAGTGACTGAAGTGCGACCCCTCTGCCTTTGGCTTCCACATGCTCGCCTGGTAGGAAAAAGCCTTGCTGTGCATTCAGAATAAGATGTTTCCTACTAAACTAGCATGTACCATTGATCGGTAACCCGGAAACTTGGGCTACGTCTTCTTCTGTTACTGGAATCTGTACTCCCTAGACCATAGAAAATCCTTCTCTTAAGTTGCATGCGAACTCCAACACTTGCTGTGTGTTGAAATCCGGAAGTCTTCTAAAGTAGTCTACCCATCCTGCTTGCAGGAAAATTTGGTAAACCTCGGGGTAGAGTTCCAGTAGCGCTGTTGTGCCAGGTTCATATGTAATCAGATTTCCCCCCATAGCTGCTGATCCAGCAAAAATACACAATGCAGAGCCGAGTTGCCGAGTTTGAGACAGAGTAAACCATTACAAATGAGGATATGCCACGACGAGGTGACTTTTAGATATTAAAGCGAGGAGTAAGGGTGGAGGTGATTGACATGTTATGCAATAATTACAATATTTTGCTAATCCCCCCAAATCTACGGCTGAATGATCTGATTGGTAGTACAATGATTTCGGCAGTCGTATCAACATCTCCACATTAACTATAATTTAGTATTCACACTTAAACATGCGTACCTTTACTTTTACCTTTAGTCGCGCTCCAAAAGTCTTGTCTTGTCTTTTGCTTGATTAATAATAATTTCAACGGGTTTACAAGCGTGAAAATACAAGCAATTTGACAGGAAGTAGTAGTGAAGAAGTGTAATTATCAGAGTGCATGGCTGGTTCCTTTAATGAAGCATAATATGTTCCATCAGGATGATAGTTCATTAAGTACTGAAACTGGTATTACATCATTGAAAAGTGATGTTGCCGGAACATGAGTTAGCACTGCAGCAGCGGGAAGTGGTGTTGTGGCAATGGAGGAATGGTGTTGCAGCGATGGAAAGTGGTGTTGCAGCAACGAGAAGTGGTGTTGCAGCAACGTGAAATGGTGTTTCAGCAATGGGAAGTGGTGTTGCAGCAACAGGAAATGGTGTTGCAGCAACAGGAAATGGTGTTGCAGCAACGGGAAATGGTGTTCCAGCAACAGAAAATGGTGTTGTAGCAACAGGAAGTGGTGTTGTAGCAACGGGAAATGGTGTTGCAGCAACAGGAAGTGGTGTTGCAGCAACGGGACATAATGAAAAACTTGATTTATGGTCCGAAAAACATTTCCAAGCTGCAAAGTGATTCTTTTGGAATTTTTATTCTCAACCATCCTCCGAAACTAAGATCTGCAAAACAATTAATTGTAACATGGAAACCCTTGGCAGGGATTATTAGTTAAGAAATCTAATCTAAAAATAAATAAATAAACAGAAATTTAAGTGCCTTGAGGGACAGCAGGTTCCCCCAAAAAGACATAATGTAAGTCTGCCATGCAGGTAGCTTTGAAATCCTCTTTAGAAACAGGCCGTTGATACGAACGGAGTCGATACCCATTCACTAATAACAGTGTTATATTATCATCAATCGTTAAGAGTCTGACTGTTCCATTTGGAAAAACAACATCTATTTCATAAGGTCCTAGCCACCTTGTTCTTAATTTACCTTGGAAATTTTCAAAATGGGAGTCATACAGTAAAGCCCAATTACCTTTCTGGAATTGCTTTTGCTTAATAGTTTTGTTGTGCCATCTGATTCTTTGTTGCTGGATCATGGTTGTTTGATGGATGGCACCCAATCTTTTTTCATCTAGTTCCTGAAGCTGCTGCAACCTGGCCGTCTGTGCATCAGTCAAATCAAGGTTAACAGCTAAATCATTTCTTAAAGTTTTGATTTCAAACTCCAGAGTGAAAACAACATTTTTACCAAAAACTAATTCATAGGGTGAAAAGCCCGTAGTATTCCTCCAAGTGGTTCTATAAGCCCATAGTGCTTCAAGCAACTTTTGAAACTAGTCCCTCCTGTTTTCGTTTATTGTTTTTGTCAAAATAGCTTCTATGACTTTGTTGGTGCTTTCCACCTACCCATTTGACTGGGGGTGATAAGGTGTGGTCATTTTATGCTTAATACGGTATTTCTGCAATGTGTCTTTGAAGCCAAGAGAGTTAAAAGGAGGTCCTCCATCAGTGACTAGTTCCCTAGGCAGTCCAAACCTAACGAAGATCTCTTCAATTAAAAATGTTAATACTGATTCTTCATTAGCTTTGAGGAGTGCCTTAGCTTCTACCCACTTAGTCATATAATCCGTGCATACTAGTATGTAAACTTTTTGATTAGATGGATGGTTAATGGGACCTATAAAATCTAGTGTCCATCTTTCAAAAGGTTCAAGAATTCCCTGGGGATTGAGTGGCATTTCATCCCTGTGATTAGGCTGGCCCATTCTTTGACAGCGATCGCAGGCCCTGACATATTTCTTTGCATCCTTGAAGATTGAGGGCCAGTAGTAACCCATCCTGAGAACCTTGTGTGCTGTTCTTTTGTCTGCAAAATGTCCTCCACAAGGGCCATTGTGGCAGGCTTTCAATACATCATAAATTTTATCTTCGCCAATGCATCTCCGGATCTCCTGATCGAGTCCTATGTGAAAGAGATAGCCACTTATCTAGCTGTACCTAGCGCTTTGCTGAATGATTTTCGTTTTTTCTCTATGCGATAGGTGTGATGGTAGTTTCCCTGCAACTAAGTAGTTGGCAATGTCTGCATACCAAGGTGAGTGAGCAGATACTGCAAATAAATACTCGTCAAGAAAAGAATCATCTAATGGAATATTTTCATTAGTTTTTAACTGAGAAAAGAAATCAGCAACTACATTCTCTTTTCCTGGTCGCTCTACAATTGTGATATCAAATTCTTGTAATAACAATAACCATCTGGTAACTCGAGGATTTGTAATTGATTTGTTCATTAAGTATTTAATGGCCGAGTGGTCAGTATGCACAAAAGTAGTATAACCAGTAATGTAATGCCGAAACTTATTGATAGCATAAATGACTGCTAGGAATTCCTTCTCAGTAACTGTATAATTAAGTTCTGCGGGGGTCATGTTTTTACTAATAAAATAAATGGCATAGGGAAGACTGTTTTCTTCCTGTCCCAAGACAGCTCCAATGGCAGTGTCTGAGGCATCAGAGGATATATGAAAGGGGAGTGCCCAATCAGGTCCTCTCAAAATGGGAGCTGTAGACAACTGATGTTTAAGTTCATCGAATGCTTTTTCACAATCATCAGTCCACATAAATTCAACATTTTTCATTAGTAACACAAACAGAGGAGAAGCTATTTTAGAAAAGTTCTTGATAAATCTTCTATAATACCCGGCATGTCCTAAGAAACTTCTCACATCAGTTTGGGTTTTGGGGATAGGGAGGATCTGAATTACCTGTATTTTAGCTGGATCGACTTGAATTCCTAAAAATGAGACGAAGTGACCCAATACAATACCTTGATTCATCATCATGTGGCATTTTTTAGTACTTAAGGCAAGGGGTGCAATCTTTATCTGATTATATCTGCTAAATCCATCCAAAAAGGAAAAGAATTTCTTACCTGCCAAGTTATCTAATACCTGATCAATGAATGGTAAAGGGAAATGGTCTTTCTGGGTGGCCTTATTTAGGGCTCTATAGTCCACACATACTCGCCATTTCCCATTTTTCTTGGGTACAATTACTAGTGGAGAAACCCATTCACTATCGAATATGTGGTATATAAATCCACTATCGAATATGTGGTATATAAATCCTGCATTCAACAATTTTTGAAGTTCTTCTTTTACAATTTCCCTTAAATTGGGATTCATCCGTCGTTGGGGTTGACAGACTGGGCGGGCTCCTTCTTTAATATAAATGCGGTGGGTGCATAGTTCAGGAGAAATCCCCTTCATATCTGTATAATCCCATGCGAATGCTTCTTTATTTTCACGAAGTAGCTTCATTAACTGCTGTTTTTGATCGTCTGTTAGATTAGGATTTATATTTAATGTTTTACCTGGCTCGATTTCTACTGTTATACTTTTGGAGGGGCTGCCAGCTAATGTCTGAGGTAGATTTTCAGTTCCAAGGTTGTGCTGGGATTCAGATTCCAAGATTGCAGTGAAGTGATTATGTATTTCTGGACTGATCGAAGAAGGCTCAGAAATAAAGTTGCTGATTAATTCATATTCGGTTGAGTCTTTGAAAGTTAAAGCTTGTCCGACAGTTAAAATAGGTTGGGTTTCCTCATCCTCATAATCTAACCATACAGAATTGCCGTTATTAGTCATGGGTGTGGCATGAGGATAAAGAGTTAGCTGTTTGGCTTCCTGCCCATTAGATATTGTCATTGATTCAGATCTACAGTTGATGAAAGCATCTGCTGTAGCCAGCCAAGGTCTTCCTAGAATCAGTGGATGACCCCCCAACTTTGTTTTAGTTTGTAACACAACAAAGTCGGCTGGGTAATTCCAAGATTCTACGGAAATTACCAGGTCTTCAATGACTCCTTCGGGTTTAATTGTAGAGCAATCAGCCAACTCTAGAATGGTTGGGGTTTCCCTAATTAAATGTTTCAACTGCAGTAATTGTGCTGTTTCAAGTGTCATAATGTTTATTGCAGCACCCAGATCTACTAAAACTTTAGAGACAAAGGTTTTACCAACCTGAACTGTTACTGTAGGGTGACCAGGGTCCCCATATTTCACAAGGGGGTCTTTTTCTGTCATCAAAGCAGTCAGTTCTCCCATCACATGGACTATGAGGGGTTCCTTAGCTTTTCTTCTAGGCTTTTTAATACAGATATCCCTAACATTTATAACATAAATAGGAACATCTCTCAGTGCTTGCAATAGCGGAATTTTGACATATAAATTCTGCAGTTCTCCTAAAAGGTTAAAAGCAGGTGGCTCAAATGTTTTGGTAAGAACTAGACGTTCAGGGAAGGGTGGCTCTGCTGTTTGAGCAGTCTTGTTAGAAGATGATTCAACTGTTTCAGCATTGTTGTTAGATGACTTTTCTTTTCTAGTTTCCTCTTTTTCAGAGTCAGTAATATCATCAATGATGGGTTCAACTATCCTCCTAGAACGTAAATGGATATCATTACATTGCATATGGGAAACAGGTTGACTTTGAATATCAATTACCTGCAGAGCTTTATTATTATTCGGGTTGGGGTTAGGTTGTATAGGCAGTTGGGGTCTGATTGACTGGTTATTCGGCGGAGCGTTAGATGGTAAGGAAATAGATTGTTGGTGTTGAGGAAATGGAATTTGTTGGGCTGTCCAGTTTGGGTTCCATTGATTGAAATAAGGTTGCTGAAGAGTCCAAGGATTCCACATGGTAGGATCAGTAAAAGGAGGATTTGGTCGCTGCATAGGTGGAAATTGCATTGGATTAAAGGGTGGGTATTGCATTTGATTCATGGGTGGGTAATTTGTTTGAAAAGGAGAGTGATTATTCCAACGACTGAATGATGTGTTAGAATTCATACCTTGTCTTTGTGGTTGCCATTGCCTCCTTTGTGTCATTAGGTACACTGCTTCAGCTTCCTCTTCAGTTGATTGCAGTGCTGCCTTTATTCCTGGAAAAGAAGGGCATTGTTGAGTTTCATGATCCTTTTCACAGATGGAACAAATTGGTACCCTATCCAATGGGAATTCCCTCAGTGGATTCTTCCCTCTGCATTTGGAACAGAAAATAGCCAGAGCAGCTTCTGCTTCTACCTGCTTCTTTTTAACCTGCAGGGCATCAATTTGTGAAGCAAAAGAGCTTAACATTTCAGTTTTAAATTCTTCAAGCAAATTACCTATTTCAGCTCGTGTTGCTCCTCCACTTGTTGATTTCTAGAATCTTGAATATATACTGTCCCTGCTTTTAGATCTACTTGCTACTCCTCTGGAACATCTCATACAGAGGTTGATAATCTCATCAAATGGTTCTTTGGAGATATCCCCTTTTCCAAGCATATTTAGCATATCCAGGTAGTCATCTCGTACCCCTTTTAGCAGTATTGTCTTCAGAATATCCTTACTCATAGTCGGATGATCATATCGCTACAGATTATACTATAGTCTCTCTACAAAGTCCTCCAGATTCTCGTCCTCTTTCTGAACCATTTTAAACAATTCTTCCTTCCTTTCTCTTGTTCGACAGTAATCCTGATATTTGGTCAGAAAAATTTCTTTCATTTGATCCCACGTAGTGATTACCTGAGCCCCTAAGCTCATAAACCACCTTAACGCGTTCCCTTTCAGTGTTGCTGGAAACAATTTTAATTTCTGAGCAGGAGTTACATAATCATAACTTCTACACAGCATATCAAATTCAAAGAGGAATTCATCAGGATTTTCAGAGGATAACCCATGAAAATTAGGTAATGCTGCAGGTGGAATGTTCTTCATAGGGATTGCTCCTCTTGGGAGATCCCCAATAGGAAATTCCAGGGTGGAGAGTGAATTTTCTCCCCTTCCTTCCGCTCTGTTATCCTCCATTGGTCTTTTCCCTGAATCGCTTGCTCTGTCTTCAGTATCTTCTGTTTCTTCAGGTTCTTCTACTGGTTCCTCAACGTGCTCTGGTGTTTCCAGCTTCCTTTCAGGTCCTAGTACTTCCTCAGTCTAGTGATCTATTTGGGAGGAATACTGGATCTGAGGTCTTTGGGAACTTGTTCTCTGGGATGTCTCGGCCTTTGAAATGATCTCGTCAATGAAAGTTTTTCTTCCTCCTCCTGTGCCCTTGCCGCTTGTGAAGTTAGCTTTCCTGCGTCCTCTCATGCACTTGTTATTCTAAAGGAAAATCATTAATGCCTTTAAAATCTTTTAGTCGCCTTCCCCAGCAACGACGCCAAAATGTTGGCTGCTCGAATTGTTTATTGATTAAAAAATCGAGTACCACATTAAATTGTCAACCCGGGAAAGTCCTTTTGTTTCAAAGGTGACCCCGTACTGTATGCACTTAATTCTAAAAGCATTAAAGGTTGTAGTATAAACAAATCTACTTTCTATCAAACCCTTACTCTGTGTTACAGTAGCTATGATCTATTGCAGAAATGAAATGAAAGCAATTAATTAATGGTAACAAATCTGCAGAAAGAAATAATGGTCGTTTTGTAACAGAGGACCAGGACCCTGTCCTCAGAATAAGGATGTTCAACACCTGCCTTTGTGACCAATTTGCCAATGCACACTGAAAATCCTAATCACCGGTGACACACTCTCACAGCACCAATTGATCAAGGAAACGGAGTATCAACAAAAAGGAAATATCGGAAGCAAGGCTAGAAATACACAAAAATCACACACACACTTAACAAAAATGAAATGGGTGAATCTTGTGAAGAAGGTGGGCCCTGTCCCTCTCACAAGATTCCCCGGAACATAGATGCTAAGTTGAAATGCTCAGAATAGTGCCTTATTCATCTGCCAAAATGTCCAATTACAATAAAGATATAGACTTGCTCTGCACTACAATACTTCCGTTATATCTCGCTAACTCTCAACTGTAGATGTCTCCTCTTTATAGAGGAGACATCTATTACAATAGATTGTCATTATTCATTCAGTTTGATCCTTTTGTACAAAAATAAGAAATCAATTCCTGTTACAGCATGCTGTTACAACAGTGTATATCTTTGTCATCCTTCATTTCGTCAGATCCTTCTGCTGTTGCAAAACGGGTAGTCTTCGTCCATCTCCTTGGGATCCTTGTACTATCTTTGGCTGTTTCGCTGTTGTTGTCGATTTGATAAATCTCAACTGTTCCCTTGAAGTTCTCATACTGTTCCTGGTGTTCCATCATCTGCGACTATGTTTTGCTGATCGTGCTATGTCAGCATCTGCCAAGTATAGTTCTGTCAGCTTCAGACGGTTACTACCCTGCTCGACAATTGCTGTTTCATCCTTTG
Organism: Pinus taeda; assembly: GCA_000404065.3. NCBI lineage: Eukaryota > Viridiplantae > Streptophyta > Pinopsida > Pinales > Pinaceae > Pinus > Pinus taeda. Next base: position 13,798 of record APFE031304506.1, on the reverse strand, counting down.
CAAATTAAGGTTTTAACCGATTTAGTCAGTTGCTGTTTCTGGTGTTGCAGCAACTATGAATTATAATTCTACGGACTTCGAATAGTTCCAACAATTGTCAGTGACTTAGTCAACTTCCAAAGATTAATTATAAAGATAACATGAATATGTGTTGAATAATTAAACATATAGCAATGAGGAGAGTTACTTCATACCTTGGAATAATGAGGTCAAAATGTTATCAAGGGTTTCAACTTATGGGCTAAAAAGGGGTAACATCATGACAAAATATAAGGTCAGAAGTAGACAATATGGAGTCCTAACAACTTCCTTCTTTCATGGGGAATGATTCCTAATCATTTTGTATAAGTACCAAGTCAATTTTGGCTCATGGGGCTGATTTTTCTTAGTCTTCTTGAGGAGAGAACTCGTATTTTTGCAGCTTCACTGTCATTTCTTGCAGTGATGTAATTGTATTGATGAAAATAATGAAGTTTGGTGATATGTTCAACTTCTAAATCTTGGTCTCCTTCGTAGGACTCTGAGTTTCCTTGCGCTTTTCCATTCCAGGACACTCAGAGCCCTTTTGTATCATTTACTTTTATTCTTTTCACTTGTTATTCACGTGCATCTCTTGTTCTTGTTTTCTATTTCTGCATTTAGTATTAATGATTTCTTGTTGTAGGATTGGGTTAAATGGTTGAAGTAAGTTATTTTCCAGGATCATAAGCATCATTTCATCATTGGAACAAATTTGGAAGGTCATCGTAATCATTGGTTACTTGATTGGTTTGTTTATTCCCCAAACTAGATTTTTGGAAGTCCTTTGTGGCAAATAACAATAAATTTATGCTATTTTTAGATCACAAAAACATTATAATTTATAAAAAAAATTACCCCATTGCATTTTCACTTGATTAGGTTTGGAATTTGATAGATTTTCTAGCTCATTAGTTCTCGAATTTCTAGATTCTAGGCTAGTAATTTTCTGCCATTTTTTTAGCATGTGTTAATATAGGTCTTTTTGAGTGATTCCACTTGGAATGGAGACCTGAGACATCCTGGTCAATAAAAAAAATTGTCCCATCCAATTTGTATTTGATTTGGGTGGTCATTCGATGAATTATAACTCCCTATAGCAAATCTGTTGTTTCTTGTAGAAAACTACAGGAAACCCTATAACAGTCTTCCAACTTGTATATACTTGCCCAGATTCGCTCGAGAAGCTTGGTTATTGTCTCTTAGGGTTTAATCATGACCCCTAGGCTCTAAATAAGTTATTAGGGAAGACTAAAGACCACTTAGGACTTGCTTTTTTACCCATGCAAAACATTGCAATGAGTTGGGCTAATGGACAAATTTATGAAATAGACAATACAATAATGATTGCCACATCCAATGAACTTTGTTAATGGATCTAAAGTCTTTGAAATGTAATGGTTGACATTTAATTCATGATATTTAATTTATGCAATTATAATAGGTTTCTTTCCTTGGTTTTTATTTGTTGCAATAGGTTAAAGTTTCCATTTCATGCATTTCAATTTCTGCAATTAGTTTAGGATTTGATTTCATTACGTGCACTCCATTACATCATAACAATGAAGGAATGACACATTGTATGCTACACATATAGTGCTGACACCTCTTAAGTTTGTATGAACCCTCGGTTGATAATTAAAGTTGGTAGCCTTGGGAGTTGCAACATTCTTATTGCAATACCAAGGCTTGTTAGTTTGTTTCCATTGGTTCCAATTCCTTAACATGACTTATGAGGTTGAATCATATCATAGTGGCCTCTCATCACATGTTTACCCTGACTGGCCAGTTTCTTGGGTAGATGTGGGAGGAGGGTGTTATAGAGTGATATCAGATTGTTGGTGCACTAAGATGTCTTTTTACAGGCAATCTTAATTCCTACATTAATTGTCAACCCAAGGCAAGTCCTTTTATTTCAAGAGTGTCAGTACTATATATGCAGTGAGTTCAGAGGTTAATTGATAATAAAATAAATTGGAATCATTGCAATTGCTAATGACTATCTCTTCAAACTCAATCCAAACAAATCTGAAAGAAATAACTCTGAAAGAAATTCATAACGCACTTTGCAATTCTACTTAACTTATTATGAAAGAAAATGAATCTGAATACAAATGTAAAGAATCACACTTGGAAATCTCAAATGGAATTGAAACTAACTTGCTTAATCATGAAAGAGAACTATAACAATTGAACAACAAATAGTAATTGAACAAAAACACTAATTGAACAACAAATGATAACTGAACAACAATTAGCTATATAAGCATCTTACGGAAAGCAATCAATTCTATATTTGAAATCTATGATAACATTACTTAGAATGAACAAAGATCTAATGTTGGAACTAACATAATCAATTCAATCATAAGCATCACACATTTATAACACACGGCTAAATCTGAATCTTGAATAAACAACAAATGTGAATCGAAATAGTCAATCCTCACAACAACCAAAATGATATTAACTTAAAACAACAAACAATAAAGAATACACAGAAAGAATTATAACACAGTAAAGCAACAAATCTTCTCTTGACTGGGCCCAAAGTCTCTAGAAGTCCCCGCTATTATATACTCAGAAGATGATTATAAATTAAACAGTCTTCTTCATTAGAACAAGTAACAGAGTTATAACATCACCAAGATGAAAGTATTATATGTCAAAAAGAATAGTTACAAACTGTGAATTTATGAACTAATTGTGCAATTTGCCTTTCGGCCTTATATATAACATTTAGAAAAGTAAATAGATAAAAGAGAATCCTCAGGATCAGGGGATCCTGAGGATTTTGCAATACTCGATCTGATTTTGTCATAAAATAACATCGGTCTGTGCAGTCTTCCGTTGTCCTGCTTTGCCTCTGACGCTGTCTTTTTCCTTTACGGGATGATGTTGTTTTGTCAATTGAACAACCATCATTCAATTCACGTCTTTTGCACATAAATATAGTAGAAGTAAGTTTTTCATGCTTAAATTTATCTAATTTGTTACCGATTGCTTTTACCCAACTTTAGCTCTTGTTTCCTCTACTTTTATCCATAAAACGAAGTTAGACATGTGAAGACGAATGCTAAATAAATCTATTTACAAGGAGAAAATGTACCTTTTTCTCATCCTAACATACTCCCTAGCTTACCTTATTGCATGTCCTCGTGCAATTAAATGGTTTAGGTGCAACTGAGTTAGGGGATAGGCAGGATATACTGCTTCCGTATAAACTCTGAAACCTTTTCTCTTCTTAAGCACAATGAAAGCCTGGTTCACTTCTTGCTCTGTCAGGTTATAATCACAGTGGTACCTATCTGGAGGATACCATATGATTGGGCTCCTATACCAACATCCTATCCATTCGGGCCCCATGGTTAAGACCATGCTACTGTATTTATGGAAGCGAGAGGAGGCAACTTTAAAATTCCGGTATCCGAATGGTTCTCGATCCCTAATAGTATTGCTGGAGACTTCCCAACTTTGTTTGGCTATAGACAAGGCTTCTTCCTTGATCTCCTGACTACTCCTTCCCAGCTTGTAAAATGTCTAGGTGGAATGGTCCTAATTGGCCCACAACACCAACTCACTTCATAAATTTCTTGTGCTTGACAGAGAGATGTAGGGGTTTTGTAGGCTCCCCCCTAACCCATAGGTCAATGCCATATTCTCATTTTCTAAAAGTATTATGGGCCTTGGCCCATTTAATTTGGTTAGTAGCAAAGGAAAGAAAGGATTGGAATTGGACATCCCCTATAAGGGGGCAAGGATTGCTATCTTTGTCATCTTCATAAAGAAATTATGCATGTAAAGTTCACACAAGAGGTGCTGTACTTGCTCATTCTGCTCTTTGAAGCACTTGACAAAGTCTGGGGTGGTCTTGATTTCCACAGACTTTCTAGCCTTAAAAAATTTGATTTTCAGCAGGAGGTACCTTTCTAGGAGAAATAATGCATAGCTTGTAGCATGAGCTCGACATGACAGGGTGTCTGAATAAAGAGAGCAAACAATCTCCAATTGCTCTTTAGCCTTTGTAATTTTTCCTATGCTTTCTCAACCTTTTTATGCTCAGCCTTGTACCGAGAAAAGGTCTCATCCTCAGTGACTGTGAGTTCCTCAAACTTCTTACTTAATTCTTGATGTACACGTAGGGGCACTACTTCCTCTTTGTGCTGCGTTAGTTCCTGTTGGAGCTTAGTTAGTTCATCCTACAATTTTCTAATGGCTGCTTCCCTTACTAGGCTAATGTAAGCAGGTGTCTCCTCTATTTGGGCCTCATTATCTTGCGTTTCCACAGGCTCAGTCTGAACAGCAGCCTCGGTTGCTTCTCGAATCATGCAATAATCAGATGGGATGCTTTCTTCAACATCAGTTTGAATGGTAGCGTTCATAGTAGGGAAGTCCGTTTTGGTCTCCTGTGGGCAAACTTAGGGGTCTTCAGTTTGCATTTCACTGTCTTCTACAAGACATGGCTCTGTCTGAGTTTCCTTTGAATAAACCAAAAGAATCTTAGTTTGGATTTCAGCATCTTTTCCAGAAAAAATGTTATGTCTGTGTCCCTGTGGTCTCCATTTCCACTTTCAATTTTCTAACTATGATGGCTTCTTTTAACCACTTTCTTAGCTGCCCAATTATTCTCTTTTGTTTCCTATACTTTTTAAGCATTTTTTTGAGCCTATCCTTATACATTTTCTTTGTTGTGAGACTTCTGACTGGCGGTGGTGCAACTATATTTACCTTAGGTTCATGCTCAGGTGGAATTGTGTCAGCATTAGGGAGGGTTTCAATTGGAATCATATCTCCCGATGGAGATTCACCTTCCAGTTCTTTTTCATCATGAATTTCTCTCTCAGGAGACCCCAATGGAATTATGTCTCTTGAGAAATTATCGTTCTTCGGGATTTCTTCTAGGTGGGCCTCATCCTCAAGGGACTTCATAAAACTAGCATTTCCTCATTGATTTTCATCTCCCGGGGTTTCATTTGTAGGATTTTCCTCCGCTGGTGGGTCCAATGGACCAGTAGCTGCTGATTGATTTTCCTCTCTAATGGTTTCTTCTTCATGCACTTATGCTTCCAGGATTTTTTCCACAGAAGGGATTGGTTCCCTATGTTCTTCCAAAAAATCAGTGAATGACAGGGTTTGATCATAACCATGGCTGCCAACAGAGACAAACTGGTTGGGGGCACAATTATGTTCTTCAACATTCTCAGATTGTTCTCTCGACCTCATTTGTTTGAATTGGGGTCTGTCGCTGTGACTTCACCCGCACAGAGTGCCTTCATTTTTCTAGGTTCAAGGGCACAGAGGAATTCTTCGTTTTCAGTGTCCTTCTCGAACCTGGGGTTCTTGGCCTTGCTGTTCTGTTTCTGGGTTTTCTGTAGGTGGGGCCAGAGTAGGATTTACAATATTGTCCCAGGTTAGCTGCTGCTAGGCTAGTCCATCCATGATAATCAATTTGATCATCCCATGATGGCTGATGATTATGTGTGGGTCCTTTGCTTTTCTAACTCGACGAGCAACATCATGCAATAGGGAATTCAAATAAAATGGCAAGTTAACTAAAATTTTCTTTTTTAAGATGGCTAACAATTTGAGTTGGCGGGGCCTTATCACATCCTGTCGACCATCGCATTTGATGTACCTTTGCACAATTACTACCAATTTATACCATGGATGTATTAACACTGAAGAGTGAATCACTTTTGCTGTTCACACCAATTGCTCATCTGGGTCCTAAAATATTACGACGACATTCTATAAAAGGACGTGTTTGTCTGTCCATTTTGTTCCCTCAGCTGGAAGTCTAGTGGCTTCGGCTATGACTACTTCAAAGACCATTATGTTCCCGCCTCTTACCATGGTGCTGTCATTCTGAAAATTTTGCAGAAATTCAAGTGTCATCTCTTCGTGAAATCCATGCAATTTATTCAAATGTTGTAGCTAGCTAACACACTCGAGAATTGCATGAGCCTGGTCCAATACCATGAGCACTGTGGGTTCATTTCGGATGTCTCTACCTCCCATGGTTGTTGTTTTCCTGTGACTGGTTCACTTGCACTTTCGTAGATTATAACAACAACCGAGAACGTTAAAGCAATTAATAGGGAAATGACATTGTTTTGGGAATTAATATCATATACAGTCAAGTCATTTGTCTCGTCAACAATATTTGACGCAGACTCATAATCAATCCGCATGCGATCCATAATGGTTGTTGTCCTTCTTCTAATCAGAAATACTTTGATAATAATTACACATAGACAATCATCATGTCATCCTTAAATTGGAAATCGGTTTAATAATTATCACACAATTATCCATAAACTGTCACACATGCTGTTCATACGTAGACCATTCCCCATCCAATAGGAAAAGGGCATCCATGTTCGCCAAGCATGGGAAAAATAGGAGAAAGCATCGGTAATACATAAATGCAGGCAACCAATCAATAAAAAGTGGTGCAATATACGATAAGGAAATTAAAGCAATATACATCATTGGATTTGTAATGGATGTAAATTAAAATAGATTAAAATAGAGATTGAAATCATTATGTCAGAAGATTTTTACCTTAAGCAATATTAGTAACAAACGCATGATTGGTAGTAAGTATTAATGACTGCCATTAAGGTGATTGGATAGATATGATATAATGAATATGAAATATAAGTTACCATGCATGTTGGCTTTTTAGGAATGCTATTCAAATGGGAAATTTCCTTTAGAAAAGAATCCATAGGTGGTAATAGAATAGAGAGAATTTGGTAGTGTCAGATAGTACTCCAATACCATAAGCAGAGCCACCGCTGCTGGCAGGCATTCATAGCCTTGACAAGGTTGCTTTTTAGCCCCACAAATGAGTCAGAGTCCTCCTTTTAGTATGTAGACAATTTTTTCTTTTCTTGCCATAAAGAGACCACTATGCTGGCATGGTGACTAGATAATCATAGTGCCATTCACCAAGATATAAAAAAGTGATAAGGATGGCTTGTGATGAGATCCCCTGTCCTTCTAATAGTTTTAATTATCAAGAAGGTCATTACCTTGGTTTGGTGGCCAAAATGGAATATCACCTGTTACATCCTTATGATCATGGTAGATTAGCTCGTGATGAGATCCCCTATCCTCTTTAAGACAATGTTTGTTGCATTTTCATATTTCTTCATTTTCATATTTTCATATTTTGATGTTTTTATTGTGAGAAGATGGGGCTCATTTACTCCTTAAGAGTCAGGGATGGTGTAATAAGTACAAAAAATGCCAATGAAAGTTTATAATTTTACCCCCATATCATCATATCAAAGGGATTTATCCATTTGAAAGTGTGAAAGATAAACCACCATGGTATAATAAATCATTTTATGATATGCCAAAAGAAAAGATATTCAAACAGTCATTATAAAGATGCACCATGTCAGCTTTTGAATAAAGATGACCATCAAAAGGTTTTACAGGTCATAATGATATTAACCTTACTCTTTTTCTTTATCTTAGGCACAAATTCAACCAGATAGTTTTCATTTGAAACATAAAAGAGAAAGAAAAATGGAAAAAAGAGTGATTGGTGATGAAATAGCAAAGAGAAATCATAATTGTTTATTCTATCGATTACACACAAAAAGAAAAATTAGGGCTTATTTAATTGATTGAAAATCATTCACTAAAAAAAATGTTGTTCAATTGATTGAACATCATTCACTAAAAAAAATGTTGTTCAATTGATTGAACAACAACACAAAAACACAAAAAGTGTCGTTCAATTGATTGAACAACAACAAAAAAATGCAAAAAGTGTTTTTCAATTGATTGAACATCAATCGTTCAATTGTTTGAACAAAGAAATTGAAAAGGAAAAGACACAACAGTAATGTTCAATTGATTGAACATCCATCGTTCAATCGATTTAACAACAAAATCGGAAGGGGAAAAACGCAAAACCGATGTTCAATGGATTGAATGACAATCGTTCAATCGATTGAACCACAATAAAAATCACAAAATGTGATGTTCAATTGATTGAACAACAATCGTTCAATCAACTGATCAACAAAAATTGTAGAAGGAAAAAAATGTGATGTTCAATTGACTGAACAAAAATCGTTCAATCGATTGAACAACAAAAAAAATGTAAAATGCAAAAAAATGTTGCTCAATTGATTGAACAAAAAAAAATTGTAAAATGAAAAAAGTGCTATTCAATTGATTGAACAACAATCGTTCAATCGATCGAAAAGAAAAAGTCAAAAACTCAGGAGTGATGTCCAATTGATTGAACAAAAATCATTCAATCGATTGAACAACAATCGTTTAATCGATTGAACAACAAAAATAAAAAACCTTAGAAGTGTTGTTCAATTGATTGAACAACAATCGCGCCATCGATGGAAAAACAATCGTTTAATCGATTGAACAAAAAAACACACAAAGTGATGTTCAATTGATTGAACAACAAAATAAAAAAAATGCAAAAGTGCTATTCAATTGATTGAACAACAATAGTTCAATCAATTGAACAACAATACACACACAAAAATAAGTGTCATTCAATTGATTGAACAACAATCATTCAATCGTTTGAACAGAAACAGAAACAGAAACAGAAACACAAACATAAGTGTTGTTCAATTGATTGAACATCATTCATTTAATCGATTGAGAAACACTTATCAAACACCCAAAACACGAAAAAAAATCCTCATATCTACATGGCAATGCCTAACTGAATTGCAATCAATCGAAAAAATGAATATATACATTATTTACAGTTAAAGAAAATCACAATTTTATGAAAGAAAAGTTGCCGGGTCATCACTCCCTGCAGCTGGAATTTGCATGGTGGGGTCCTCATGTACCTGTTGGAAGAAAGACTCCTTGGTGAGTGGTTTGTGATAGACACGCATCTGATGCTCATTCACCTTGAAAGAATGGCCAGACCTGTCAATGGTAGTCAAAGTGAGGGTACCAATGTTATGTAGTTCTTGAATTTCATAACGGCTGAGCCATCTTGTTTGTAACTTGCCCGGAAAGACTTGGAATCCAGAGTCGTAGAGGAGTGCCCAATCTCCTTTCTGAAACATCTTCTTTTTTATAAGGTTGTCGTGCCATTTTTCCCTTTGTTGCTCGATGATTGCAGTCCGTTGCAGAGCAAGCAGTCAAGCCTCGTCTAGTTCATTGATTTGTTGAAGTCTCTTGGTTTGGGCTTCTGTTAAATCCAATCCCAATTCTCGAGCCGTTCTTAGAGTCTTTATTTTGAATTCAATTGGAAAAATAGGTTCTTTGCCAAACACAAGTTGGTACAGAGAGTATCCCGTAGTATTCCTCTAAGTAGTGCAATAGGCCCACAAGGCCTCTGGCAGTCTAGCAGCCCAGTCTCGTCGATGTGTTGAGACTATCTTGGTCAAAATTGCTTCAATGACCTTATTGGTGCTTTCAACCTGTCTGTTTGCCTGTAGGTGATATGGGGAAGTGAACCTATGTGTAATGTGATGGTTTCTGAGAGTGGTTGTAATATTGTGTCCTACAAATTGCCCTCCCCCATCTGTTATCACTTCCCTCGGTAAACCATACCACAAAAATAGCCCAAAAAGGAAGTTAATCACAACTTCTTCTGTAGCTCTTCGGGAAATCTACTGTTTTCACCCATTTCATCACATAATCTATGGCAACCAATATGTAGGCCTTTTGATTTGATCGCGGATGGAATGGGCCAACAAAGTCCAATGCCCATCGTTTAAAGGGTTTTATGACTAGTTGGGGTTGCAGTGACATTTCATCAGATTGGCCAAGTTGGCCCATCCTTTGGTAGCTATCACAAGCTTGGGCATATTTCTTAATATCTTTAAAAATAGTGGGCCAATAATAGCCCATATGTAGTACCTTATGCCATGTCCTTCAATCTATGAAGTGTCCCTCGCAGGGCTCATCATGGCAAGCCTTCATGATGTCATAAATGTCATCCTCGCGAATGCATCTGTGTATACACATGTCAGATTCTGTGCGAAAAAGATATCCGCCTATCCAAGAGAATCGGGTAATGCGCTGGGCAACATGTTTCCTTTCCCTTGCTGTCAAATGCTTGGGCAGCTCCCCCATTGCTAGATAGTTTTCTACATCTACATACCATGGTGTCTTGAATGCTACGACAAACAAATTCTCATTTGGAAATTGGTCGTCCACTGCTAGTGGATCATTTATCTTTGGGAATCGAGACACAAAATCGGTGACTGTGTTTTCCTTCCCCAGACAATCTTTGATATTAATATCAAACTCCTGCAAAATCAATAGCCAATGAGTCACTCGACCATTTGTGATAGGTTTATTAGCTAAATACCTAATGTCAGAGTGATCAATATACATAAGAACTTGGTAGCCAGTTATATAATGTCTAAATTTTTTTATGGCATAAATGACAACTAAGAATTCTTTTTCTGTTACTATATAATTAAGTTCTGCAATAGTAAGATTTTTGCTAATGTAATATATAGCATAAGGTTTTCTGTCCTCCTCCTAGCCAAGGACAATGCCTATTTCTGCATCTGATACGTCCATGGATTTGTGAAAAGGCAACTCCCAGTTTTGTCCACGTAATACTGGTGTCGTCAAGACTAGTTCCTTTAAACCTATAAAAGTTGTGTCACATCTATCAGACCATATAAAATCAACATTTCCAGTTAAAGCATATAAAGGCACAACAATTTGTGAAAAGTTTTTGATAAACCTACGATAATAGCCTGCATATGCCAGGAAGCTACATACCTCCATATGAGTACAAGGTGTAGGCAGTAAAAGAATTACCTGTATTTTTGCTAGATCTACCTGTATCCTTGGTGCAGAAATGTAATGTCCCAAGATTACGCCTTCGGTCATCATCATGTGACACTTGACATTGCTTAAACATAAACTAGTAGCAATGCATTGTTCGAATTTTTTTTCTAATGTTTGAAGTGCTTGATCAAAGTAATCCCCATATGGAGTAAAGTCATCCATATAAACTTCAAGCCCTTCGTTTATCAGATCAGTAAAAATTCTGAGTATATCTTTTTGAAATGTGGCTGGGGCGTTGCATAAGCCAAATGGTAACACTCTATAAGCGAACGTACCCCAGAGGTAGATGAACGTTGTTTTGTCTTGGTCTTCAGGGGTGATTTGAATTTGATTGTAGTCGCTGAAGCCACCTAGAAAGGAAAATAACTGCTTCCTTGCCAAAGTATCAAGGACTTGATTAATAAATGGAAGAGGGAAGTGATGTTTTTGTGTTGCCTTGTTCATTTCTCAGTAATCCACGCAGATATGCCACTTCCCATTTTTCTTGGGGACGACTACCAATGGAGAGACCCATTTGCTATCCGAAATAAGATAAATGAAATTCACATCGAGCAGAGTTTGTAATTCTTCTTTTAAAATGTCCTTGAGATGCAGATTCAATCTCCGTTGTGCCTGACAGATAGGACGAGCATCCTTTTCGGTGTAGATGTGATGTGTACACAACTGTGGGTCTATACCCTTCATGTTTGGATAATCCCAGGCAAAAGCCTCTTTACATTTTTGCAGGACCTGAATGAGCTTTTGCTGCTGATCACTGTCAAGACTATCATTAATGTTTAAAACTTTGCCTGGTTCAATTTCCAAAGGCTTAATGTTATGGACATTAGTCATCTCGATGTGCTAATCATCGGTATCCTTCAAAGGATCTTCCAAGGCTTCATTATCAAGAATTGATTTTAACATTTGACACTTTACATTGCTCACATTAGCTGGTTGGTTGATAAAGTTGTTGATAACATCATCTTCAATCTGATCTTTGAATTCAAATGCCTCTTCTATTGTGAGTGGTGAACAGATGCTTTCTTCCAGGTATGCGGGTGGTTGTTTACATATTTTTACAATGGGTAGACTCGGTTTGGTAGGAGGATATAAAACAAGTTTTTTTACAGCATCCCCCTTAGCAATAGTCATGTTGCCCTCTCGACATCCTATATAAGAATCAACTGTCGCCAACCAAGGTTGACTCATAATCAAAGGGTGCCCATCCAATTGAATCTTTGGGTTTATAACAAGAAAATATACTGGATACTCCCATGAATCAATAGAAACTGTAATATCCTATAAATTTCCTTCTGGTCTTACCATCAAACGATCAACAAGTTCTAGTAAGGTGGTGGTTGGTTCCAGAGCTGTAATACCAAGTTCTTGACAAGTTTATGCTATTAAGATGTTAATGGCTACACCCAAATCCACTAGTGTATTGCGAAAAGAACGACCATATATCTGAACTGTAACTATGGGGTTCCCAGGATCTTCATACTTTACCGGAGTTTTCCTTGCCAAGAGTAAATCAGATAAGGTTCCTACAACATGAATTGTGGGTAATTTTTTTGCTTTCCTTATAGGCTTATTTAGAAATAGCTCTTTAATTGTTTTAGCATAGATGGGAATATCTTGGATGGCCTGGAGGAGAGGGAAGTCATAGCCACTTCTCCCCCATTCTGTCTCTTCTACTTGTTTTATTTTGGTATCAATTACACATGGTGATATATGTACAGGTGGGGTTTTGATCTCAATTGATGTTGGTCCCTGATTTCCTTAGGGGTGATGATATGTCCCAACCTCAATCTAAGTTCATTGCATTCTTTTTGTTCAATCTCATAATCTGAGCTCTTGACAATTTGCACCAACTGAACCGGTCTATTATTGGGATTTGGATTTGGTTGAGTTGGCAATTGAGGGCACAAAAGAGGCTGAGGATTTTTTTGTAATGGATAAGGAGATGATAATGCAGGTTGAGGTTGAGGACCTATCCCCATAGGAGTATTGGGTATTCCCAAAGGTCGCTGCCAATTTGTATACCACTTCGGATTTTGAGAAGTGGAAGCAGGCCACTGGGATGGATAGGGATTACCTTGCCAAACAAGAGTAAAAGGATAATTTGGCCAACAATTACTCAGAAAGGATTGAGTTGGCTACGGTGTCATAGGGAATGGTTGGGATTTCCAATTCGAGTAAGGTGATTGGCCTTGCCATGCTACCCCAGGGTTTTTTTGTTGATTAAACTGTGAATAAGGAAAGAACCGGGATGTGTCTTGTGACATACCTGTAGGTTTGGCCTGCCACTGTCGACATTGGTTCATTAGATACACTGGCTCTCTCACTTCTTCTGCTTCCTTGAAGACTGCTTTCAGCCCTCGAAGTGATGGACATTGTTGAGTGGTGTCATCCTTAGTATAGATAACACATGTCTAAACCATATCCAATGGACACTCCCATTGGCTGTGCTTCTTCTGGCAGTGTGCACAGAAAACCCCTCCACTGTGTGGTTTTCTTCCCCTACTCATGGGATCTTGTGTTCCAGTTTCTGTGCGTGTGCTTCCTCGTGAACACCTGATACAAAAGAGAACGATTTCATCATAATATTCTTGAGAAATATATCCTTTCCCCATTAAGTTTAGAGTTTCTATCCATTCTTCTTTCATTCCTTTAATTAAGATAGCTCCTAGGACTTCTTTTAGTAAGGTGGTGTGTGGAGATCTCAACAAATTATAATTAAATTGTTCACCATATTCTTCTTGAGTTTCATTATCCTTTATAACCATCTTAAAGATTTCATCTTTTAGATCCCTAGTCTTGCAAAAGTCCTGGTATCTTGTGAGGAAGGAAATTTTCATATTATCCCAAGAGTTAATAGTACGTCCACCCAGACCCATGAACCATCTTAAAGCTGCTCCTTTCAAGGTAGAATGGAACAATTTTAGCTTTTGAGGGTCATTGGTGTAGTCATACCCTCTATAGA
>APFE031304501.1:0-21356 GCA_000404065.3 Pinus taeda | reverse complement strand
CACCAAAATAAATCATTAACGTATTTTTATTGAACTGATTATTAAAATATCTCATATTTAGACATATATTATGGAAGAATTTGTTTTTTATTAACTAAATATGCTCGAAATCATTTATCACAGTGACTCATTAATTCACTATCTAACGAATATAGGCTAATGTTAACCATTTTTCCTTATTATACCTGCACATAGGCATGGTATATAGTGATCAATAGATGTTTGACGGTATATTAGTTGCTTTGACTATTTTCATATGGTACAGTGTAACCAATGTTTCAATAAAATTTAAAATTTAAAATTACTTACTTTTTATTTTCACGAGTTTTGATTGGGCGAAAGGTTTTGAGCTCTTATTGCAGCCTTCAATCCATTCGAGACATATTTTTCCACATCTCACACTTATATCCAAAGTCTTATATGCCTTCAACATTTCCAAATTTTATATTTTTTCCACTTCGCACTCATATCCAAAGTTTTATATGCCTTCAAAATTTCCCGGTTTTATATTTTTTCCGCAACATATTCTAAGTGCATATTCCTTCGCACTTATATACAAAGTTTATATGCCTTCAAAATTTCTCAATTTTATATTTTTTCCATTTTATTCCAACATATTCTAATCGCATATTCCTTCCTAGTTATATAAGCAGTTTGAATTTCTTGAATTTTATAACCACATTCAGTTTCCATGCACCCCTCGCATTTATCACCACTACCACGTATTCTTGCACCACCTTTCATTTCCACCACATTGCATTTATCGCCACATTTTGGGCTTTGCATGCACCACCTTGCAATAAGGAATTGTAGCCTCCAGTTGCTCGCATTTATCACCACATGTTCAGCTTTGCATGCACGACCTTGCAATAAGGGAGTTGTAGCCTCCAAGCGCATGAATTTGCATCTTTTTTATATACAGTGAGCATTATTTATTGGGCAGGTATGCCGAATGCAAAGAATCCTTGTTTATTGAGGTAAAGTTAAAAAAGGTTTCATTTTGATGTGATTTTTCCGCTTGTACTCCTTAGAATTTCAAACATAAATTTTAATGGTGAGAATACCACCAAAATTTATTATGCAATACCAAGTCATTAAAGAATGTTTCAAAATAAACATTAATGCAATAAATTAATTTTTTGGTTCTCGTTCTTATTAGCATGGAACTCTTAAATAAACTAATCATTATAAAAATGAATGTCAAATATTCAATTATTATTATCATCAAATGTATGCATTTTCATATCCATTTCCCATAGTTTGAGAGATAAAGTACTTAATCAATATCATCAATAAAAATAACATACTTTTTCATCTTGATGACCAATTTCCTTTAGTGTCTTAAAAGGAATGTCAAATATTCAATTATTATTATCATCACAGTTATGCATTTTGATACCTCATTATTTTATCCACTTCACAAAGTTTGAGAGATAAAGTGCATAAACAATATCATCAATAAAAATAACATACTTGGTGATCTTGACGACCAATTTCCTTTAGTGTCTTATTTCTATCTTTTGTGGGGACCAAACCCGACCCTAACCATCGGTGTACCCTACAAGTTTTCTTCTGAAAGGGGTGAATTTATAAAGTGACAAAAAAAGAGTTGCTTAATCTCGGGTTGATTTTGTTTGTGGAGAAAAGGAACATAGTTCCCCACCCGTAGTTCATGGGTAACTGAAATGCAGGATTTAAAATATTGTTTTGGGTATAGTGAAAGGGAGCTTGTCTCGCTTGGAAGTCGCATGTCTGGAGACTATGAAATATTTTGGGGAAATCCTTGACTAAAATTTAGCATTAAAAATTATGGTTTCGCACAGAAATCCACTTGTATACAAGGAAAGGTCGTTGGTTCAAGGGAAAGAATCCTGGGTAAAGTGAAAGCCCATCAGGCCAACCAAGGGGTTTGCTATCATCCTTCCTCATGTTATATAGAAATAAATTTTGGGTGACCTCCCATGAGGCTTACTCATGTTATATAGAAATAACTTTTTTCTAGGATTTTGAAAAAAATTAGTGGAACTTTTTGGAAATCAAGTTTCAAAATTTTGGGTTCCTGGAGTTGACAATGTTAAGTCCATTTTCACCATAAAATATAAAACTCAAACATTTTAAACACTCCGAAAATTTCCAAACACCCCTATAATTTTTTTAAATGATCACACAAATTTAACGGTCCTAACTAAATTGAATACTTTTACACAATATCATATACATTATTAATTTACCTTATCAATATATTTTTAAATGGTATTTATTTTATTTTAAAAAGTAATATATATTAAATAACTCTATAATACTTGTTTAATTTAAGAAATTATTTTAATTACGTATAAAATTAAATATAATACCTCTTACAGAATGCAATTAACACATTATTATTTTATTTTATCAATTATATTTTTAAATGGTATTTCTTTTTAATTGAAAAATATATTAATGTAAAAGAAAATATTTTATATACCTATAAAATTTTAAATAGTAATTAATCTTAATTTAGTAAATGCCATTTGGTTATTATTTAGAAAAATTTTAAATATTATAAAATTTTAAATGGTAATTAACTTTAAATTTTTTAGTAGCCAGTTTTTTTCAATCTAAAAATTAAATAGGTTAAGTCTTTAAATGATATAATTTTTATTTAATATAAATATTTTATTTTGAACAAAATATTAAATTTAATTTTTTAAAAATATGTAATAAAGAAAAATAGAAAAATAAAAATATTAAATAAAAGTAAATTTACCTTTTATATTTCATTTGAATGGGTTTGAAAATACTTATTTACCTGGTCTTTCTCATTACTATTTTATTTCGTTATTTCAATAGACTATATTGGTGTTATTTCAACATAGTATAGTAAAATATTTACTGCTTTATCTGG
Organism: Pinus taeda; assembly: GCA_000404065.3. NCBI lineage: Eukaryota > Viridiplantae > Streptophyta > Pinopsida > Pinales > Pinaceae > Pinus > Pinus taeda. The sequence continues at coordinate 18,469 of APFE031304501.1, read as the reverse complement.
TTATTTCAATAGACTATATTGGTGTTATTTCAATAGAGTATAGTAAAATATTAGAACATCTATGTATTTTCTTGGTTCACATTCACTGAAATACTCTTACTATACAAGGCATTCCAAATTCATGTTCAATAAAAGTTACAGAAACTTTCCAGTCTTTATTAATCATTACTCACCAGTATTCATTATTCATTATTCAACAATATTTTTCCGTGGTGATTCATACTTAATTCTTCCACCTTCAGCACATGTACCTGCATAATCACATTTGGATACCATATCTACTCTAGAATGCAAACAATTATTAATGCTTCACTTTCCACCTGTGTAGTATGAACATCTGTTGTAAGGGGAATTCTAAAAAATGTTTCATTTCCTACCTTTCTCCCTCTATGTCTTTCTTCCCCTTCCAAATCCATCTCTCTCTCTCTCCTCCCTCACTCTCTCTCTCAAATACCCTCTTTCTACCTTCCTTTCTCTCCCTTTCTCTCCCACCTCCCTCTCTCTCTCCCTATCTCACTCTATGTTTCTCTCCACCCTCAAACTCTATCACTATCTCCCTCTCTCTCCTTCTTGCTCTCCCCCCTCCATAGATATGTCTCCCTATCTCTCTCTTCCCCTTATTTCCATATCTCTATCCTCTTCTTTTCTCTCTCTTCCCTCATCTCCTCTCTCCCTCATTCCATCTTCATCTCTCCCTTGTCACTTTCTCATTATTTCCACGTCTATCTCTCAATATCTTTGTTTTTCCCTCCCTCTTTTCACCCCCTCCAAATCCATCTCTCCCTCCCTCTCTCCTCCTCTCTCTTCCTTCATCTATCTCCTTGTGTCTCCCACCTCTATGTGTCTCTCCCCCCACTCTGTTCCCCCTCCATCTCACTCTCTCTCTCTTAATAAAGTATCCAAGAAAAACATAATTGGTTGCAAAATATTAAACCTATATTTTGGATCAATCATGTCAAATAAAATAAAATAATAAAAAAAATAAAAGAATCATGCACTATCTTTCTCATATCATTGTTAGTCACTTTTATTTCTCTCTTCGCTTGGATCCTTGGTTAAGATGCATCTATACTCATTCTTTATAATATTATTTATACTATATAAATTTCATATATGTATAGACAAAATAATTCTAGAATGCATTTATTAAAACATTGATTTAATCTCTATGGGAATATTTTTAGTAGTAGTGAGGATAGATGGTTTAGATATACCTCAAAAGTAATTATAACATTTTTTTATACTTAATTAAAATATGTTATAAAACTAAATTAAAATAATGTATTTGTCAAATATTTTGATTTTGAAATAAGTTATGGTTTTTGGGCATGTGGTATTCATAAGCCATGGTATTTGGCCCACGGTATTGATCAACCTTGGTATTAACCCATAGTATTATGATTTTCTCCCCTCCTCTCTCTCTCCCTCCCTCTATCTTTTGGTTCTCGGTATTGACCCATAATATTGTCAAAAAGTCTATATAGAAGTTAATAATATTCATGGTAAATGGTTATGGAATCCTTATATTAATTTATATGGTAAAATGGATGTTAATTTATAATTACTATTTATATGTTATCTAACATCTCACATACAACACCTAATCATCTAACATATAACATCTCATGCTCAAACATCTAGGATATACTGTATTCTAGAGCACCTAAATAACAATAATAAGTTATATTCATAATTATCATATTTTAGAATTTTATATGGAAATTTAATTATCATATAATTTTTTCTAAATGCTCTATCCTTCATTCTCTTTAAGTAATCAATTCTATGTATATTACATCAAAATTTCAATTATAAAAATTATAAAAACATCTAATAAAAAAATGGCAACCATATATATGTAACTATATACATTATTAGGATTTTAATAAAAACAATTATATATAGAGAGATGTGATAAATGCATCTTAAATCAGGATTTAACAAGCATCTGTAAGAGTAATAAAATCTCCTAGACATAAATAGGTTTCCATCTTGAAATATTTGATCCCTCTCAACCCTTGATAAATGGAGAATTAATATTAATTTATATTGATATCTATTATAATTCAAGTTACACATATTGTGAACATTATCCAAGTTACATCATTTCTCCTATTCAAAAATGTAAAAACACCTTTTTCCCATTTATAATCATAAAATACCTATACCTTTTATTTAAATGCTATCCATGTTACAACATCTCCTTTATAGTACATGAAAACACTTAAGTTATTAAAGTTATAACATCTTACAATATCCTTCCATAGTAAACTATGGAAGCATTTTTATTTTGGGTCCAATCACTATCCACATTATAATTTCTTCACGATTAATAGTTATTTAAGTTATTTATATTTTTCTATCTTATTATAAATTTTTTTTTCATTTTACTTTTTCCTAAATTTATATTTATTAATTTTATTTTTATTTTTATGTTTTTCCAACTTTCTTTTCCTTTAAAAAAATGTTTTTAATGTAAATATAAAAAAATTATTTTCTGTTGCTGACATCAAACATGACATGGAAGGTCTCGTTCCACTTTGGCAGAGCATGTTGAAAAAATCAATCATCACATCTGCATTGAAGAGGCTAACGTCATTGCAAGGATTGACCATTTTCATCATCCTAAATTTAGGGAGGTCTTAGAAATTAAAAATAGACCTGTTAATTTAAATAGAGATAATGACTTCTTTTTATATATATATGTATGTTTATTTATTTTTTTTAATATTATTTATATTATATTTTTTTTTTATATTATTAATTGATTAATCCCCATATTGATTAGTTTATGAATCATTAAATTATTTTTAAATTTAGTGATAGATATGATTAAACTTTTAATAATTATATGTAATGAATATTCATTAATAAGATTAATATAGGGTTATAAAAGATATTTTTACTAAATCAATTTTATTTTAATTTTTTGTTTTAATTTTATTTATCAAAAATAATTAAATTTCCCCCTTAATTCCCCTACTTTTTGGTCAAACCTTTTACTAATTGTTTACCCTAACAATATTATTATATTATATATTTTTATAATAGTATTTGTTACTCCACCTATTATCTAAATTTATGACTATCGAAAATTATTTAATATATTTATATGAATATGATTAAAACTAATTAATATTTTTAGATATCGATATATAATGAATATTTTATTAAATATTTATCTAGTTTATAACTCTTTAAAAATTATTTTTAATATTTATATGATTAGGATTTAAAGCCTATTAATATTTTTAGAATATTATATAGTTATAAAGAGTTAAAAAGCTTTAAGTTATTATTTAAAATTAATATATTATAACATTTTATATAATAGTTATTTTAAAATTATAACTTTTTATATCAATTATTTTATCAAAAATTATTTTTAAATTTTGTAATTAGATTTCTTTAACTTTTGGTCAAAAACTCTTCTAATTTCTGCCTTTAGTCAAATTAGTTTTCAAAATTATTTTTAATTTTTATAATTAGATGCCCTTAACTTTTTGGTCAAAACTTTTTCTAATTCCTATCTTTAGTCAAATTAGTTGTTACAGACTAGTTTGTAGCTCTCTACATCTATTTATCTCACTGCCTAGATCTGGTTAAGATAAAACACACTTAGCTAGTTCTAAACGCGTAGACGAGAATATCTCTTATATAATTTTTACCAAAAAATGTTTTTATAATTATTATGAATCACAAAAGTCTAAGTTCAAAAAATTCATTGTTTATTAACTACATCTATTTTAATTAAATTAAATTTATCTAAAAAAATAACGAATTCAATTATTTTTGTTCCATTCATTTTCGAAATATCTCACTATTAATAATGGAAGAATTTGTTGTGTAAAAACTAAATATACTTTAACTAAAATTAATTCATTTCTCAAAACAAATCATTAATTCATTATCTAGCAAATTATATTTTTTTTTCCCTTATTTATTTAAATAAAAAGAAAAATTGTTTACTATCTATACATTTCCATCCGCACAATATTTTGTTTGATGTGATTATTACGAAAGAAAACTAAACGACCATGTAAATAAGTGTGTTGTTATATTTTTGTATTTTTATTTTACTAATATTTTATTTTCATTCGAAGGAATTCTAAAGAAAAAAAATGAATTCTGTAACGGAGCTTGTCTTCTTCGGACGTAAGGAAACAGGTTAACGGTCCAAGACCCAGAGGCATCTAGGAGGAGTGAAAGCCTGCTCCCTTACGGACCACCAGCGGGTTATTACAGGTGGCGTGGTTTTCCTCGATAATGGTGATGAGTCAAACCGACATTTGCGGATAACAACCAAATATCCGACATTTGCGGATAGCAACCAAATATGGCTATCCTCACTATTGGCTTGACACCTGAGTTTGATAGGTTTTGCCACCTTCGAAAAAAAATAAAAAATAAAAAATAAAAAATTATATTGAAATTATGAAATAAGTGGTAATATGTCTTGAAAATTGATAATTTTTATGTCATGAAAAATTAGAAGTATGGGTAGTAATTAAAATATATGATGTTCAAAATTTGCAAGGGTTTATTGATTGGGTTAATCTCAATTGTATCATTTGAGTAATTAAGATAATTTTAGTTTTGTTATTAATAGGTTTATTAGTGGTGTTTTATGGGTACATGGTATTTGATGTGACTATGTTTATTTAAATTATTTTGTATTGTAGAAATCAAATATGGAAGGTCTCATTTCATTTTGGCGGAGTATGCAGAAAAAACCAATCATCACATTTGCGTTGAAAAGGCTAATGTCATTGCAAGGATTGACCATTTTCATCATCCTAAATTTAGGGAGGTCTTAGAAATTGAAAAGAGACCTGTTAATTTAAATAGAGATGATGACTGTAATATTAGCAGATGTTGGATTTTGTCATCATTCTTAGAGATGAGAACATCTAGGAAAGGTAAACACCCATCAACTTCTTGCTCCATAGTGAAACTTCATGGATGAGGATTGATTATTGAGATGCTCAAAAAGGAGTTCCAATTATTCCTGGCCATGAGACTAGATGACACCAATGTCGTCAACAAATCTCTTCTAGAGCTTGGGCAAGAGACAAGTTGAGGCAAAAGCTTTGGACTCAAAGTATTCCATAAAGATATTAGCAACAACCAAGGATAGGAGGGAGCCCATGGCAACCCCATAGGTTTGTTCATAGAATTCCCCTTCAACGCTGAAAAAAGTGGATGTGAGACAAATTTCAACTAAATGAGCGGTGTCAGGATTAGTAAGGCAGTTGATGACCTCAATGACCTCCCTTATAGGAATGCAAGTATAAAGGGAGACCACATTGAAACTCACAAGAATTTCCTCAGGGTCGAATTTGATAACTTTAAGCTCATTGACAAAGGACGAAGAGTCTTTAACAAACGACTCTGTGAGGCCAACAAGGGGTCTAAGCTTTAAGGCTAGGAATTTAGCAAGGAGGTAGGTTGGACCACCTATGGTATTGACAATCAGCCTTGGGGGCGCCCCCTCTTCTTGAATCTTTGGAAGACCATAGATTCAAGGAGTGATGGGGCTACTCTCAATAAGCTTATGGCAAAAGGAACCCACAGTGTTGCTAGATTTAATAGCTAGAGAAACAGTTCTGGAGACCTTCTCCAAGGGATTTTTGTTAAGCTTTTTATAGTTGTTTCCACTATTACAAAGATGGTCCAACATCTTTTGTTAGTAATCATCCTTATTAAGGATGATAGTAGCCCCTCCTTTATCGGCTTCGAGAACCACAATGTCCTTGTTACGGTTCATGGATTTGAGGGCCTCAAACTCAACCGTGCTAATATTGCTCCTTGGGGGCTTTGCCATTCCAAGGACAACAATGCAATCTTGCCTAATCGTGTGCTTAATATTGTCGAGCAAGCTCCTAATCCCAAACTCCACATCACACACAATGTCTTGGATTGATAATTGTTGAAATATTGTTGGATTCCCTTTAATTAGTATGGGGTCATTATTTATCTAATTTAAAATGTTATCTATTTAAAGAAATTTCTTATTATTTAATAAGTTAACATGTTTTCTGAGTTATTAAGTTATGGTTCTTGGAATTAAATTAAATATAATATATTATCCCTTAAGTTAACTAACTAACTATTTATCTATTTAACTTTAATAAAAAGGCCTAGTAATCGATTATTACTGCTCTAGCATATGGTAATAAATATAACTAAACAAACTTAAAAATTAATCAAATAATTAATTTTTCCTCTCCCTATTCCTTGGTCTTGGTGCCCAGTCAAACTTAACCGTTGCTTAGTAGTAGTTGGTCAAGCCTAGTTGTCCTGTCAAATTTATCTATTTCCCAGTGAAATATAATTGTTTAAGGACCTACTCTCTCTATTTAACATGTAGCCATGATCTGGTTCTTCAACTCGTCGTGACGATGAACCACAATCGTTGGTTCGAAACGCATCCAAAAATGAATTATGATGTGATTTTCGCTGAAGCCTCTTCTCATAAACTTGATATGGATCACAGAAGCCTCAATTGAACCACACAATTAATTATTTTATCATGCATCTCACATTGTTAAAATTGAAAATATCATTAAAACTAACTAAATCATAGCTCTATTTTAAATTATTATTATTATTATTATTATTATTATTAATATTAATTGTAAAAAGAATTAATCTATAATTTAACCATATATACACATAACAAGATTCTTAACCATTAAGACTTATACCCACTTTACCATGGGCATTCTTCATTTATAAGTAGACTTTGTTACAATACCATGGGCCAATATCAAAATCTATCAATACTGCATGCCCAAGAAATCATAACTTCATATGACACTTGTTCATGGGACACATCTTTTATATTAACCAACCTAATTAAAAGGGAGACGACAACATAATTACTTTGGAGATAAATAAGCACTATCACAAAATAGACGCAATTAATTTTTTAATAATAATTATAATTATATAAAATAAATTTATAATTAAGCCATAGGTGTGTCTATTTTGGAATATGCCTTCCATAATTTTGAATGGTGGATAGTAGGGAATTAATCTCATTGAATATTTTAGAATATTCTCAATAAATATTTACAAATGAAAGGTTGACATTTATTCTCAAAGTAAATTACCATCTTTTTATCAATTGAATTAAATTGATTAATTAAAAAAAAAGTCATATGAACAAGTGCAATACGAAATGATGATTTTTTTTGTCCATGTGAACGTCATAAGGTGTTTCACTCTCAAAATAACTTCCCTCTCACCTACTTTTCATTACTATGGATCATTGGATCATGTGTTAGAGGATTGGAGAATGTCGAATCGTTCGATCATCATACCAAAGTTTGTTGGAAAGAAAATTACGTCCCTTTCACCTACTTGTCATTACTTTTGATCATTGGATCATGTGTTAGAGAGTCTCCAATCATTCGATCATCATAGCAAAGTTTTTTGGAAAGAAAAATTAAACCCTAACAATTTTCGTTCAGTCATCAAAGCAAAGTTCGTGGAAGGAAAATATAAACCCTAACAGTTTTCTTGTAATTTTCTTACAGATATGCGGCAAATTTTCCATGGTAACTCATCCATTAGGTCCATAGCTCTGTTCCATTGATGTCTCAGCAAGATGCACTTATGCACTTCTGTTACAGCTCCAATTTTCTCATTTTCTGCCCAATTGGTGGCTTTCGCCTGAAAAATTTCAGGTTTGTACATTTGTGGTTGCTTGAAAACTTTCGGGCTAGTACATCTGTGGTTGCTTGAAAAATTTCAGGTTAGTACATCTATGGTTGCTAGAAGTAATGGTTGGCCATTGTTTTGCCTACTATTTCCAACCTAATACTGATAGTAGGTGACAAGATTGGCAGAGGAACAACAAATACTACTTCTTGCCTACCCGTTGGAGAGAAAAATTTACTACATTGGCCTAGGCCATTTCATTTTTTCGCACCTTCCTAGAAGGAATGAATGGGGCTTTTATGTTTCAGGAAGGAGGGAATGGTGCTTTGTTGTATTGAAATGTCTGTACAACTATAGCAATGACATTGGCACCTTTGATTGACCACTCGCTTGGATTTCACAAACCTTTGATTGACAACTCACTTGGATTTTGTAAATGGGTTTACAAAGTCTTAGTTGTTCTGGTGACTTCTTGCCCATGTGTATTGGTTATCACAACTCCAGTGATCACAGGTTGTGGATTAGCCCATGCTACTAAAACAAGCCTCCTCATGAAAGCTCAGGTATCTAGAAGCCCTGGGGACGCTTAAGGTGATAGATAAAACTAGAACACTCAAAGAAGGAATATTGAGGGTGGTAGATGTAAAGTTTGTTGAGTCCGAAACCATTGATGAGAAGAAATGGATATCTTGGTAAGCCATTATTTCAGGGGAATTTGATTAAGAAAACTAACCATGGAATTTTCTTTCTCTGCAATTGTTTTTGTAATAATTTTGTAATAATCATATATATATTAATTGGTTTCGATGTTCATATAATTGATATAAATTTTGTATAATGTAAGTGATTTGTTGCCCCAAGGGTTAGCCCAACTGGTCAAGTCGTGCCTCGCCAAAATGGGAGGCCACAGGGTCGTTTCTACCCGAAGCCCTTGGGGTCAGGTCTGTGATGGCCGAGGGGTTTGATCCTAGAGATCGGCCTTAGAATTTACGTGGATGTAGCCTACACCCCTGACCATGGATGTTCGTGAACCACCGAGAAAAAAAAAATGTAAGTGATTCATTCTTATTTTCTAGCTTTGAATAACATTTTGTTTAATAATTTCTATATTCAATGATCTTTTATATGTCACTATTCTTTCGAATTTATTTAATTTAATCACACACACACACACACACACATAGGTTTGGATGTTCATATAATTGATATAAAATTTGTATAATGTAAGTGATTTATTTTTATTTCTACCTTTGATGACATTTGTTTACTAATTTTTATATTTAATAAATCTTCTTATATGTCGCTATTCTTCGAATTATGGCCTACAACGTTTCCCTTGCACATCGTGGTACAATTGATAGTTAATAATTGTTCATGAATGATATGATGAATAATATATATATATATATAATGTGAATCAATTACAAATAATGATATACGCAAGTTTAATTTATTATATTGTATTTTTGTTCATAAAAAAAAATTCAAGTTTTTTATTATAATATACATATTATATTAGATAAAATTTAATTTAGCATAAAATTAAATATAAATGAGGTTGATTTAAGTGGAATTATTTTTTATTAATTATAAGATTCAACTTAATGAGACAGTGTGGTGGCTCCCTAGAATTGCTTTTTATTTTTAGTTGCCCATATTCAAGTGACAATCACTTTGTTGTAATAATGTGTTAAATTATGAGAAATAAAATTAAAATAATCATATAAAAAATTAAAAATTTATTTATATTAAATTTAAATTAAATAATATATATATATATATATATATATATATATTTTTAAGAATATATTTGTTTATTAATTACATTAGATTTAGTTAAATTAAAATGATTTTCATGACCAAAATAAATCATTAACGTATTTTTATTGAAGTGATTATTGAAATATATCATTTTTGGACATATCTCATTTTCAGATATATATGTTATGGAAGAATTTGTTTTTTATTAACTAAATATGTTCGAAATCATTTATCCTAGTAACTCATTAATTTACTATCTAACGAATATAGGCCAATGTTAACAATTTTTCCTTATTAGTCCCTGCTGGGACTATTAGCGTTCGATTCGTCGTTGACTCTCTATTAATTTGGGTTGACCAGAACATTTTATTGATGTTTTTCGTTTTTACCTAAAGTTTTATTTTAGAACCTTTATGTTTCTTGCTTTTTATCCAAAGTTTTATATTTGGGGTCTTATTGCCGGGTTGGTGAATTTCCAAATCCAAAAAAAAAATTTAACCAAAGTTTAAAGGGCTTGTTGCTCATTTACCTTTCTGAATTTTAGTTGGTAGGATATGGCTCATTTACTTTGCCACTTGGATTACATGCAATTGCTATCCACGCGGTATCAGGACGTTTGGTAGTTCATCCGCCATCACATGGTCGAGGTAAGGTGCCTTTAACTCTGGCGGTCCGTTCTGTACGTGGCTGGCAGTTTGTTTCAGCACTGTGGGTAGTCCTGCCACCATCGATGGTGATGATTTCGCCTGGCTATCCAACGGCTAACACCAACCCACGGTTTTCAACCTAAGCCTCGTTCAGGATAGTGGAATTCATTTGCAAGTCGGTTCACTGAGGTTCCCGCAGTGCCAGCTCTGGTAGGCAGAACTCATGCCGCTCAGGTTGTCAACTTCTCCATTCCGTTTCCACCGCTGGCGACACCAGGCTTCCTGCATCCTTCAGGTAAACAACTTGCAGTGAAGTTGTTTCTTTTTTTTTTGAGATTCTACACATTAGCTACACCTCTATTTTGTGTTATTCGTGACCTCGTTTGCATTCTTTGGTTGCAGAGTGGACTCTAACACCACTTTCAATAGGGGAAAGTCATTATAAGGAACAAGCTATTGGCAATGGGGCAAGCAACAAGTAATAAGGCCGGGCAAATATAAAGCTACAATAAAATAATATATGGCAGTCGTCTCCACGATTTTCAACAGAACAATAGGTAGGAACAAGTGCAAGGGTTTATTTGCGTTAAATGGACTGTGAAGTTAAATGGACTGAAGTTTCTCTGTTCATGGATAATCAGATTCGGCCAACTGTGGGTGGATAATTGCTACTATTGATTGACTACACTGCACAGTTTGCAAATGTATCTTGTATTTAATTTTTTTTTTTTATTCTAAATCCGCTTATAGCCACAAGCTTAATAACACTCTGCTAGATCCCTTTTGACTCCTTAAGGTTGGGTTGTTTAAAATGCCCTACTCGAGGGTTTGTAACACCAGGGTGTTAAATTCTGGCCATGCCCGAGAATTCTGTCTGGCCTGCTCAGGCTCAGATGCCGCCGCTCTTGAGTGGCTGTCCCACAGCACTGTAACTCAACCCTGGTTACAACGCCTTGGGCTCTGTCTCATAACAAGTCTTGGTTTTGTCATTCAAGATTCATCTTTGATTCGGAAGGACGTCAATTATATTTCGATGTCACATGTGAATTAGTTAAAATGTATACTTACCATGCTCCCTAATTTTTCTATGCCATGCATAGCTTCTTGCTATACTAGTTTCCTAGCCTGGCTAATACAAATCCCCGGGTAGCCAGATGTTTGGAGATAGGGCACTTGTAAACATCAATTTAATTTAAGGTTGAATCTGACGTTCTTCACTTGTCTCGAACAATTTAGCTAACCACCCACCAGTTTGCCCGAAAAATCTGTCATTTGCACTCCTCCCCAGCGGTGAGATGGCTCTCCAAAGCACGGCGTCTTTGGACCAGGCATAGTAGGTAACTCTTGATTTTTCACTTTTACGGCTCCCCTCTGTAAGAGGGTTCAAAGTGATTAAGATATTTTTCGAAGATCGTTGAGACTAACCTCTCGTCTTCTTCGTAGATAATCTAAATCTAGAAGTGTTCATGGAGAATCCCATTCTAGAATTCAATTCTGCACCAACACAATGCCTGAAGCATGTTAACCACTTCCCTCTCCTGTAAAGTTCAAACCAAACCAGCAGACATGTTTCGCCGCACATAGAAGAAAAAGGCGCCATCTATATGTGGAGCCTCAGCTGCCTATAAATTAGGAGGAAACCCGTCAGAGTCTCCATCAATTCGAGAAGCTTGGTATGTACTAACAGCGTTTAAGTAGCAAGATAGAAGGATTTTGCGAGTGTTGTGAGTGAGAATATTAAAGATTCATTCTTTCTATTGCGAGTCTGGGAAAAAATGTCTATTGTGGCACTAATTTGGTGTGAACAGTTGCAGAAGCTGCGTAATCGCAACTCACAAAAGGAGGAGCAGAGGCAGGGAGTTCCGAGTACTGAGCAACCGGCGGCGTTGACATCGCAGTTCACAACTCATCCGCTGGAGTTATTGGTAGGAGTGCAAAATAATACTAACTCTTTTGTTGCTGCTCAATTCGAAAGATGGTTTTCTCAATCTGTTTCGTCACCCTCTTCTTCGGCCATCTATAGCATGATGGATTACTTCTGTCCTTGATCCATTTCCTCTGTTCCTGCGCGCTCTGTGTCTTCCATGTATTTAAATGATTTGGGTGTGGATGGAAGTTATAGTAGTTATGTTGTACATATGTCTATAGGTTAGTGGGATGGGAGAGCGATGCGACAAACCTTCTATTGAATATCATGATTTTGTAATTTTCTTTCGAGAGATTAACCGTAAATTTTATAATTCAGAAACCCTGAATACTGAATTTACAAGGGAAGTCTGCCGTGCTTAATTTTATCAATTTGATTCTGGGTTCCATGAGACAATCTTCCCTCTTTCTTTTCATTTATATTTTTTTCTCATTAGTTCTAATGTTTTCTCGTTATTTATAAAAGGAAAGTGGGATATTTTTCCACATCGATGAATGGTGTTTCCATCCTCTCTGAAAATGAATTCCCTTAACTCAAAATAAAATCTTAATTGGAGTGTTTGATGGGTACCTCATCCCAACCATTTACTGCATGTAGGTCTGAACAAATAAAAGATGGTGGTTAATGGTTTTCTGTTTGCATGCATTGCAATTTTGTATTGTTGCTGTGGCAGACCCCGGCAGGGACTACCACCACGGCAGGGGCTCCCTTGTTTAAGTTAGAAAAGGGTTTTATTTTGATGTGATTTTTCGGCTTGTACTCCTTAGAATTTCAAAGATAAACTTTAATGCTGAAAATATCACTAAAATTTATTATGCAATACAAAGTCAATAAAGAATGTTTCAAAATAAACATTAATGTAATAACTAATTTTTTTGTTCTTGTCCGTACTGTATGGAATTATCAAAGAAACTAATTAAAGGAATGTGAAATATTCAATTATTATTATCATTAAATTTATGTGTTTTGATATTCATTTCCGTTAGTTTGATAGATAAAGTGCTTAATCAATATTATCAATAAAAATAGTATACTTTGTGATCTTGATGACCAATTTCTTTTAGTGTCTCAAAAGAAATGTCAAATATTCAATTAGTATTATCATCAAAGTTATGCATTTTGATATATCATTATTTTATCCACTTCACAAAGTTTGAGAGATAAAGTGCATGAACAATATCATCAATAAAACTAACATATTTGGTGATCTTGATGACCAATTCCTTTAGTGTCTTATTTCTATTTATTGTGGGGACCAAACCCGACCTTGCCCATCAGTGGCCACTACAAGTGTTCTTGTGAAAGGGGTGAATTTATAAAGTGAGAAAAAACAGTCATTTAATCTCGAGTTGATTTTGTTTGTGGAGAAAAGGAACATAGTTCCCCACTTATAGCTCATGAGTAACTAAAATACGGGATTTAAAATATTGTTTTGGGTATAGTGAAAGGCAACTCGTCTCACTTGGAAGTCACAATGTGTGGAGACTAGGAAATATTTTGCGGAAATCCTTGACTAAAATTCAGTGTTAAAAATTATGGTTTCGCATAGCAATCCACTTGGATGCAAGGAAAGGTCATTGATTAAAGAGAAAGAATCCTGGGTAAAGTGAAAGCCCATCAGACCAACTAAGGGGCTTGCCATCATCCTTCCTCATGTTATATAGAAATAACTTTTGGGTGACCTCCCATGAGGCTTACTCATGTTATATAGAAATAACTTTTTTCTAGGATTTTGAAAAAATTTGGTGGAATTTTTTGGAAATCAAGTTTCAAAATTTTGGGTTCCCGGGGGTTGACAATGTTGTGTCCATTTTCACCTTAAAATATAAGACTCAAACACTCCAAGCACTCCAAAATTCAAACGCTCCTATAATTTTTTTTTTAAATGATCATACAAATTTTAATAGTCCTAACTATATTGATACCTTGTACACAATACCATTAGTACATTATTAATTTACCTTATCAATTATATTTTTAAATGGTATATTTTATTTTTTATTTTTTAAATATATTATATTTAAAAGAACTATATAATACATTATTAATTTAAGAAAAATATTTTAATTACTTATAAAATTTAAAATAATAATACCTCTTACAAAATGCAATTAACACATTATTAAATTACCCAGATGCGGGTGAAATTCAAGGTTATTAATGGCATTTCAGAGGAATGACGGCACTCGGCCCATCCAACTGCTGGTCAGTGCTCTTTTCCATGCCTAGTTATGGCACCTGAAGACTCACCTAAGGCGAGAGCAGGTCCGCCTGCATGACATCTTAAATGATCGCTCCGACCAATATAAGGATGTTGTTAGTTTAAATATGGCGCATATGCCCATCAATCCCACTGTCTACCCTCCCTCCTTCAACATTTGCCCGCTCCAAGCAGAAAACCCCTGCAGTAGAACTGTTACCGGCAATCGTTGTTGGCTTCTTTGCTGTCTTGATTTCGGAAATGGGTTTCATTACTCCCATTCCCAGATCTGCCCTTTGAACCCTGTTCAGGAACCCTCTATGCATTCTCTGCTTCCCATCCAAGCACCCAATTCTCCTGAGCTTCTACTCTGCCACATTACCATGGTTCATCACCGCATGAGGAGCCACCATGGAGGTAGCCGAAGTGCTCGAGCTCGCTCTCAGGAAGCACAAAGTGTGGATCAACCACCACCACCTACCTCTTCGCCTTCATCTCAGGGTAATTCCCCCCCTTTTAGCCCACCCCGCAGACACTATCCACACAACTCCTTCTAGTCGACTCATTTCAAATTCTAGAGCAACCTGAATCGGCCCATTATCACTGCTAATATCACCATCATCTTCTCTGAAGAAGAAGAACAGCACGGCGCTTTGGCACGTAACTCAGCAGAGCAACGTCAGGACATTCGCGGAAATGTTGGTAGTCACGGCTCTGAGCAGATCCCGGCGGAAGAAGGCAAAGCAGCAAGGCGTTATAGACAGCATGGGGAAGCTGATATTGTAGGCGACACTCGACAACCAGGTGGTAGCTCTCATGGTGCCACCATTTCGATGGCTATTGTTGGCTGCTCGAGCAGCACCCTTCAGGCAACGAAACCTCTAGGTGGTAGAGCGGATGGCGGCGTGGCGAAGGAAGGGGAAATATGGTTTGGGAACATTTTCCTCGTCGTCGAGGAGTCACTGGACTATGACACCCCTATCTGATGCCACATGGACTCCCACGTGCCATCTCAGAGTTTTGTTGTTGACTAGATAGGTTCTGTTGTTTGTGGTTTTGTGGTTCTGTCGTTTGTGGTTTTGTTGCTAACATGTTTCGCAATTCTATCAAATGGTGTTGTCTCAACTGCTTCAAATGGTGTTGTTTCAAGTTCTCATTCTGGTTTTGTCATCGTATTCCCAATCTTCTACATGCCTTTTTGCAAAGCGTAGCTAGTTTTCCCAAATATGAGACAGTTTTGATAACCAGAAGGAACTCAGGTGTTCTCGACTGAGGCTACAACCTCATTGTAATTATATTTTTCTTTCCTTTCAATAGAATTAGTTTTACAGAGAATTTTATCACTTTATTTTTAAATGATAATTTTTTGAATTAGAAAAATATATATATTTAAAAGAACTTAATAATACTTTATTTAATTTAAGAAAAATATTTAAATACTTATTAAAATTTTAAATAGTAATTAATGTAATTTTTAGTATGCCTTTTTTTTCCCAAATCTAAAAAATTAAATATGTTAATATTAATTGATATAATTTATTTTAATATAAATATTTTATTTTGAACAACAATTTATATAAATTTAATTTAAAAATATATATAAAGAAAATAAAAATAAAAATATAAATAAAAGTAAATTTATTTTTGTATTTCATTTATGAATGTGTTTGAAAAATACTTATTTACCCTCGACTTCTCCCATTACTTCTTTATTTGGTTATTTCAGTAGATTATATTGGCGTTATTTCAACAGAGTATTCTAAAATATTATGTACTTTCTTGGTTCACATTCACTGAAATACTCTTGCTATACAAGGCATTCCAAATTCATGTTCAATAAAAATTATATAAACTTTTGTTTCCAATCTTTATTAATCATTATTCACCAGTATATCGTTGCTAGTTTTCACTATTCATTAGTCAACAGTATTTTTCCATAGTGATTCATACTTAATTCTTCCACCTTCAACACACATACCTGCACAATCACATTTGGATACCATACTCTAGAATGCAAACAATTATTAATGCTTCACTCTCCACCTATGTAGTATGAACATCTGTTGTAAGGGGAATTCTACAAAATGTTTCAATACCTACCTTTCTCTCTCTATGTCTTTCATCCCTTTCCAACTCCATCTCTCTCTCCCCTCCCTCTCTCCTCTCTCTCAAGTACCCTCTTTCTACCTTCCTCTCTCTCCCTTTCACTCCCACCTCCCCCTCTCTCTCTCCCCATCTCACTCGGTGTTTCTCTCCATCCTCCAACTTTGTCACTATCTCCCTCTCTCTCTCCTTCTCGCTCTCCCCCTCTATCCCCCCTCCATATCTATGTATCCCTATCTCTCTCTTCCCCTTATTTCCCTATCTCTATCCTCTCCTTTTCTCTCTCTTCCCTCATCTCCTATCTCCCTCATTCCATCTTCATATCTCCCTTGTCACTTTCTCATTCTCTCCACCTCTATCTCTCAATATCTTTGTTCTTCCCTCCCTCTCTTTCCCCCCTCCAAATACATCTCTCCCTCCCTCTCTCCTCCTCTCTCTTCCTTTCTCTCTCTCCCTATGTCTCCCACCTCTATGTGTCTCTCCCCCACTCTATTACCCCCTCCATGTCACTCTCTCTCTTAAGAAAGTATCTAAGAAAAACACAATTAGTTGCAAAATATTAAACCTATATTTTGGATCAATCATGTCAAATAAAATACAATAATAAAAAAATAAAAGAATCATGCACTATCTTTCTGATATCATTGTTAGTCACTTTGATTTCTCCCTTTGCTTGCATCCTTGGTTAATATGCATCTTCCTCGTTCTTTATAATACTATTTATATTATATAATTTCATATATGTATACATAAAATAATTCTTAATGCATTTTTTAATCCTTGATTTAATCTATATGAGAACATAAAATGCATTTTATTAAACCTTGATTTAATCTCTATGGGAGTATTTTTGGTATTAGTGAGGATAGATGGTTTAGATATACCTCAAAAGTAATTATAACATTTTTTTATAGTTAATTAAAATATGTTATAAAACTAAATTAAAATAATGTATTTGTCAAATATTTTGATTTTGAAATAAGTTACGGTTTTTGGGCATGTTTTATTCATAACCCATGGTATTGATCAACCATGGTATTAGCCATAATATTATGATTTTCTTCCCTCCTCTCTCTCTCCCTCCCTCTATCTTTCCGTTCTCCATATTGACCCATAATATTGTCAAAAAGTCTACTTAGAAGCTAATAATATTCATGGTAAATGGTTATGGAATCAATTATATTAATTTATATGGTAAAATAGATGTTAATTTATGATTACTATTTATATGTTATAGATTTTTATGTGATATTATATTATATTTTTTTTATCTAAAAAATATCCATAATAAAAAAAAAAAAAAAATTGAATTAAAAAATATCTAACATCTCAACATACAACACCTAATATCTAACATATAAATCTCATACTGAAACATTAACATATAACATTTCATACTGGAACATCTAAGATACACTTGTGTTCTAGATTCATACTGGAACATCTAGGATAACTGTTTCTAGACACCTAAATATTATAAGTATATTTCATTTATTTATTTTAGATTTTATATCAATTTAATTACCATATAATTTTTTCTAAGTGCTCTCTCTTCATTCTCTTTAAGTAATCAATTCTATGTATATTACATCAAAAGTTCAATTAGAAAAATTATAAAACATCTAATAAAAAATGGCAACCATATATATGTAACTATATACATTATTAGGATTTTAATAAAAATAAATAAAAACAGTTATATAGAGATGTGATAAATGCATCTTAATTCAGGATTTAACAAGCATCTGTAAGGGTAATAAAATATCCTAGATACAAATGGGTTTTCGTCTTGAGAGATTTGATCCCTCTCAACCCTTCATAAATGGAGAATTAATATTGATTTATGTTGATAACTATTATAGTTCAAGTTACACATACTATGAACATTATCCAAGTTACATCATTTCTCCTATTCAAAAGTGTAAAAACACCTTTTTCCCATTTATAAAGGTAAAATACCTATACCTTTGATAAATGTTATCCATGTTACAACATCTCCTTTATAGTACATGGAAACACTTATGTTATTAATGTTATAACATCTTACAATATCCTTCTATACTAAACAATGGAAGCATTTTGATTTCCGGCCATCACTATCCACATTATAATTTCTTCATGATTAATAGTTAGTTAAGTTGTTATATTTTTTCCATATTATAATTT
>APFE031304498.1:0-14385 GCA_000404065.3 Pinus taeda | reverse complement strand
CGAAGATAGTGTTCAAATTCATTTGATGTATATTCTTTTCCATTATCAGTGCGAATAGACCCAATATGAGATTGTGCATCATTTTCAGTCAATTTATGAAAATTCTTGAATGTTTGAAAAGCATAAGATTTGTTCTTCAATAAATAAACCCAACACATTCTCGTGTAATCATCAATAAATGTCATGATATATTTATTCCCATTTGCAGAAGAAACAGGCATTGGACCAAATAAATCTGAATGAATAAGTTCAAGCTTCCTATGTGCTCTTGAATGTGAGTCATGAAAAGACTGTTTGCTATGCATTCCTAGAATGCAAGCATCACATTACTTATGTTTTCTAGGAATTGTAGGCAAACCAGCAACGCCATTTTTCTTCAATAAGCGGAGACTATCATAGTTTAAATGTACAAATCTAGCATGCCATAATAAACTTGATGGAAGTGTACCTTCTTCATGATGAGAAATATATGAGAAATGTTGTGCGTGAGCAGATGTTCCTTGCAGTTTGAAAAGCCTTTCTTCTTCTATTCCCCTCATGACAATTGAGTGATCAGATGATTTTCTACCTCAAGCTTGCCATCAAACATATGAATGGAGTGACCTTACTGGTGGATGTGGACCAAGGACAACAAGTTTCTCTTGAGATGTCGGAGATATAGAACATGATCCAAAAGAAAGTCTGAGAGACCATGCAGTTTAAGCTTGATTGTGCCAAGCCCTGATGGCTTGAGTTTTGACTGATCTACAAAGTATACTACTCCATCAACATTGTCAGTGAAATCTTCAAAAAAATCTTTTCTATGAGTCATGTGACAGGTTGCTCCTGAATCAAGCAGCCAATCATTTTTCCAGGAAGCAAGTGAAGTATTAAACAAATCTTCATTTACTCCAATGTTACATTGTGCCTCAACATAGTGAGCAGATTCAGGTGCTTTACCTTTGTCTGTATCATCCGTTTTACCTTTCTGTTGGTTTCTTCTTTGCTCAATTTTGTCCCATGGTAGCTTGCATGTACAGGCATCATGTGATCGATTTCTTTTGCAGTGAATACGGTGTAAATCTGCCTTTTCTCCTTAAGGATGTCTGTCCCCCTGCCTCTGAAATATCTTCCTCTTCCTCTTCGTCCACCTCTTCCTCTTGTAGAATCTTTTGCAGGATGATTTTCTTTATGAGCAAGGCACACAGTCTCTTTAGACGTTTCCGGGGTTGTCTTCTTTCCAAAGCCTTTTTCTCTTTCAGCAAACTTTTTCACAAGAGACTCAAAGGTTATATCTTTGAGATTTCCATTTGCTTGCAAAGAGTCAAGATAATTGGAGTATGTAGGATAAAGTTCCTTGAGAAAAGAAATCAGAGAGATATCCAGCTCAACCTTAGCAGATTTGATATCATGCATTATAGACTTTATTTCAGATGCAAGAGCAAGAGGATCATTATTTTGCAGTTCAAGAGTGAAGAGTTTAATCATGAGTTGGACGAATTCAAGTGCAGAATGTGAGTCATAGAGTTCTTTCAGCTTTTGTAAATCTTCAAAGGCAGTTGAATATGATGAAATTTGGCGACTCACCTCTTTATTTACAGATGCTGTGATTAATGGATAAGCTTTGTTATTCTTGTTTTCCCAAATGGCGAGTTCTTTGTCTGAGGTAGGCTTTTCTGGGTCATGATCTCCTTTTCCGACAAACACTCCTTTCCAGAACTCATTGAAGATGAGGGTGTGTTTTATCATCCGAGATCAATTAGGATAGTTCTCCTTGCCAGTGAGAACTATTTGTACCATAGAGATGATTGAATGCATTCTGTAAAAAAATACTTCTGCTGATAGAAAAAAAACTTCTGCTGATATACAGTGAAATTGTACTCAAAAAAATTATGTGGGAAATAATTTTGGTTGTTTAATTCATATCACGGTCAATAATCAATTATTTACCGCAAGCTCTACAAATTTGGAGTAGCAACGACATCAACTGCGACCTCTACAAAGTTGGAGCAGCAACGACATTACAATTTCAAGCTCTGATGGGAGACATCTCCTGCAGCAATACTTCCTTCCAAAGTGCTTGGCAACGTTAGAAAATATGTTAGCATTAAAAAATATGGAACAACCTTATGGGACAGTGTTAAAAATACATATGGTTGCCTTTCAAGTCATATCTAACACAGAGGTATCAAAAAGACAATAACATAACCACGCGTATCAGCTATCTGAAAGCAGCACATAAAAACCACACATCAACAGCAGCATACTATGTCATGCTTCAACGCATCAGAAACACATCAAAACAATGCATCAGCAACAACAAACTATGTCATGCTTCAACGCATCAAAACAACGCATCAATCTTTTCACATTCCCACATACGGTGCCAGCAATCTTTGCATTTAAATACAATGGTCAAATGTACATGTTATTCTAGATTATTCTTCTACTCTCATGAAATCTTCGGATGTGCTCGCCCTTTGTAGCAACGACTGTGGCTTTTTTTCGGAAGCTCTTCAACAAGAAATCTATTCAGCTTCTCTTGTCGTTGTATTTCCAAATCAATATTATTTTGCGCATTCCGCCATGTCTATTATCTCAGGCTTGGAGGATTTAGTCGATGAAACAATATCCGTCATTACTAATGATGGTCGTAACATAGTCGGTATATTGAAGGGATATGATCAGGCCTGAGACAAACAAAAGGATGACTTGCTCGGTGGAGTAGGCTTTTGGTTAATGGTCGCTACAGAAAACAAATGAAGGTGTAGGTGAGATGTGGGAATCCGCAGAGTATAATAAATGGAGGCGCCCTTTTTTTTTTGAAACATTTATGACATGGTCTGACTGCTCATGGTCTGGACAACCAGAGAGTGATTAATGTATTTAGAAGAATAGGTAGGCGCAAGCTTGGGTTGAGACTCATAATGAATCCATGTGTATGCATACCAAAATGGAACTCCCACACAACGAAATTATTAAACAATGACTGAGATTCCGTAGGGATATGACAAACATGTCAGCCTGCAGAACATGGGCAAAATATGAGCAGACTATGCAGGAAGGAGTTACAAAGAACAAGAGCTAAAAAGAAGCTGGCTCTGATACCATGTTAGTCCAGGAGTAACTCCAGTTTGGCGGAAAACTGATACATCTATTATTCCATAGGTAGGCTATTGTTATATACAATAGGAGTGATTGTTCAGTTCATCTCCCAATGACTGTTCACATTCCTAATTTATTTATTTACACAAATTTCCCCAATCATGAAGATTAGGTGTCAACATTATTTTACAATTTTTCAGACTTAAGGGATTACAGGACGAAAAATAATCATTGGAGTCTCCTTTTTGTTCCTTTCAGACTCTCTAAAATTGAAATGGACCAAGTTATCTTTGTCGTTAAAGTCGTTAAAACCGAATAGCGACAAACTCGTCCGCATGGACGAGAATGAGTTTCACTGTCGCTAGGCTCGCTAAAATATATCGACAGGTTCGCTCGAAGGGCAGATTATAGAACAAGCATATGTTATCCTCCTCAAGCTTGACAAAAATAAAGAGGTACTAGTCAACAATGACTGGGGAAAATTGGGAATAAAACTTGAAAAAGCTTTATTGGTAGCAAGTCTCTCTTGAACATGACACTTTCCTTCCACATCCATGCTGGGTTGGGTTGTTCCGTTCACTGGTCATCACCATTGGTCCATCACACCATCCATATTTGGGGTTAACGTAACCAATCCATCATCTGTGTCACCGATATGTTCAAGAGAAGTCATTCAGACAATTCACCTGTGTCTCACCCACTGCAATACATTCATGCTCCATTCCTTCATGACCACTAGCCTGAACCCTGTCTCATCAGATTTTTTTCACCTCCAAAATCATTTACTTTGTTATGTGTCGTTGATGTGGGACTCATTAAGGCCCTCCTGCAATGGGTGACTTCTTGTCGACATCAGCTCATTATCCAAGAAGTTGACTTAGGAACAACCCTTTCAGTACTTTGAAGCTTGCATGCCTCAATGGCAAGTTTCTCAATTTCGGCGACAAGTTTACATCAATGGCCTTCGACCGAGAGATTTTCTGTGGTATTCGACGCCAAGCCCTTTTTCACACCGCATGAATTGTACTGTAGTACCTTGAGGGTCATTGTCATTATTGTTGATTCCTCTCGTTCCTATTAATAGCCTACATCATTGGCTAGTAATCAGGCAATGTCTTTCCATGTTCGACTCCAGAACATTTTTCAAATGCATCGACTTGTACTCCGAGTGAAGGTTGAATGAGTTTTGAAGACCCCAGATCTAGTTTCATCCATCTGGGCTGCGATAGATTCAGGAATATAAAGACATCAAGTGTACATCATTTCCAAATAGATGATCATCCAAATCAAAGGATGACGAGCCCAAATCATTAGTCTGTCACATAGACGATTGTCTGTCCTATGTACATGAAAATGAATTTATAAAGTTGATCATGGGAATGCCTGCCTCAGCTATATCATGAAGAAAAGTTCTCAAAATAATGTATTGTATTGTATCTTTTTACAGGTCGCCTCCCAGCTCAAAAAAACTTCGGATCCTCATAGTAAAGCATTTCACCCGACACTAAAAAGATTAACAACCTCATGCTTTAGGGGGCAACTGTTATAGACATTTTTGGGCACTTCAACCCCAATCATAAATGTCCATAAACTAAGGGCTCCTAAGTCCCTAAAAGCATTTCTTCACTGCCTAAGGGAACAAGGTCAGCTGATTACATCATCTCCCAGAAGTTCTCCACTAAAAATTGCTCATAAATGGTCAAAATTGGATATACTAAAAACCCAGTGCAGAGGGTGCGATGCATATCACCTTCCCAGTGTACTAGGTGCAATGCATATTGAATTTCTCCTCTATAGGGAGTGATGTTAGGGAATGGACAAATGGCAGGGACAAAATGCGAGGTGGAAGATCATGGAATCTTCCAGAAGCTTCCCCTCTGACACTTGCCTCTCTGTTTTCGACCAGGGATGAGTAAGAGATCACCATTCTCCAAGTGGAAGCAGGAACTATCAGAGATAGGACACTAATCAAAACCCCAGAATATGACTCACCTCCCTTCAATCATCTATGTATGGATCCCTCATCACAGAGATCTAGGAGGCGGGAATTTTGTATCTTATAGAGAAGTGTTGTTGGTTTTCTGGTGTATATTCATAGTGTTGGGTGATCTAAGCTTTACTTGAGGTGAAGAAGGGCTTTCCAGCTAGAGGAGAATGCTGGGTGAGAACATATGGTTGTAATCCTCTTGCTACTTTTCATCTTAATAAAGCTATTCAAGTTTTCCTCCATATTCTTGTATGTTTACTTATATATGCATTTGTATGGTTAACGCACATTTGGTCCTATGTTATTTATGAAGATAGATCTTTGTTCTTCGATAGTAGTATGTTGCTGTGATTCCACAGGTGCTCTTTGAAGCTGGGCATACGAAGAAGAAGTGGCAAAGCTCTATCAGGAAGGAGAGGAAATCAAGCAAAAGTCCTTGGTTCCCCTCTTGTCTATTTTCATAAAGGAAAATGAAAGTAGACTTTACTTGTTTGTTTCTAAGATAGCTACCAGTCTTAGTAGGGATAGCAGCATCCAGGTGGACACTATTCCGGGTAACAAATACACCTTGTGCTAATGTCGCTCCTACATTAGCTTGGCAACCGGCCTTTTAATTGTTATCCCTTTGACGTGGAAAAATTTTAACTTCATCAATTTTTTTAAGGAGGATCACAATCTTAATTAACCATGAGGACATTTCCAACTCAAATTGATGTTAGATTGGGAGGAGCGATGCACATTTTTGGATCACCGCCATTGAATTGTCTATTACAATCAATTTGTGTATATCTTTAGAGATGATTAACATCAAGCCTTGCCAAAGAGAGAGTGCTTCGGCTTGGTTATTCGAAGCTTTCCCAAGTCCGCAAGTGAATTTTATTTCATATTTTTCTTTGAGGTTCTAAATCACCCCTCCCACTCCTATCTCCTCAGGGTTACCTTCCAAAGCACCATCGAAAAAGAGTTGAACTTGTCCAATTTTTCCTTTCCATTCTTCGAAGTGTTCCCCAAACAATCTAAAACAAAAATATTTATTTTTTTTCTTGGAAACATGTTTTGGATGGTTGGAAACTTTGAGTCAATCTTTTTCTTTTATACTTAGATCATTTAATTTTGATTCCTCAAATCCCTTGGAGCAGATCACCTCGAAAATCAACTGTGATCCTTTGATGGCTTCCTATTCTAGAGTTCACCTCTTATCATGGAAGATCACTTGATTATATAAAAGCCATATTGACCAAAAAAGATATTTAGGGATGTCCATCGAGCATCGCATGAAGATGGAGTTCATGGGAGATGAATATTGAGAGTGCCAAAGGACAAACATTGCATTCCACTCCTCAAGGATAAATAATAATTGAAATATAGGCATGAGGGAAACTTTCCTTATATCCACTATAAAAGGGAATTGGCAGAAGAGATGTATGATGGATTCCTCCTCCCTGTCATAAAGCACACAACAAGAAGGTCCTAAAATTTTTCTTTTTCTCAAATTCTCAGCTGTCAAAATTTTCCTATGAACCAACTCCCAATAGTACATGTTAATCTTTGGTAGCCCATCATTATTCCATATTTTTCACCATAATTTAGTATTAGGAGGAGATGGAAGATTGTTTATAAGAATATTATATCCCTCCTTTCCTATCAACCCAACATTCAAATCATTAGTATATTCAATACCAAAGTTTTAAGTCTCCTTTTGTTTCTTTCTAGTTTTAAGGGACTCCCTTTGTTTCTTTCTAGTGACTTTCATGTGGATTAGCCATAAAATGACTAAGTAAGTTTACTGAATATGCAAGATCTAGTTTGGTTGTAGTCAAGTAATTCAGACTTCCCACCAATTGTCTAGAAAATGTACCATCCAATTCTTTTGTTTTATCATCATAGTTGAGTTTAACATTTTGTTCCATCGGTGTAGATATTGATTTACATCCATTCATATTGAATCTCTTGATCAATTCATGTGTGTATTTTCTTTGTGTGACAAAGGTTCTACCACTACCTCTCCAAACTTCAAGGCCTAAATAATAATGAATATCTCTAAGATCCTGTTGTATTGTTTAGCAACCCCCCCCCCCCCCCTATGTTTATTGATTTAATAGTTAATATTCTTATATTAAATGGGACCTTTAAAAAAAATATTGAAAAACTTAGCAACTAAGAGATTCCTTTTTTTAAACTATTAGAAATAAATTTGTAATAAACTTAAGATATCAAACCAAAATCCTTTCTTGACTAGGTATTCTCGCTTTATCGCAAATCTCTAGACCTTGCATAACAAAGGTTAATTGATAATCAGAATCCACGAATTGCGATAAAAGGGACCACCATAGTGGACTTATGATATCATTTTAACTTTTCATTAAATCTATGGCTTAGCATGTTTCTTATGAAATAAAGTACTTATCACAATCGCATAGTTGCATTCATAAAAGCAAAAAACAAGAAAACCTTAATGATATCTGATTGTGATATTGTAGTATGATAAGTAAAATGCACATCGCATCGCGACTTTTACGCAAATGCCAAACGTGTGAACCATGAAAAAGTTGTGAAATGCGATGTGATCTGGACTCGATAGAATTATGAAAGCTTTTGTAACTTAGATCAGGTTTGACACATGGTAAACAACTCCTTTATGAAATAAATATTTATTTAAGCCAAATGCATGCAAACGGGTAAAAGGTATGCAGCTCACATCACATATCTCAAAATACTAAATGACTTCGAAGTGACCCATGACTGATATTGTGATGTTGCAATTTGTGATATTGTGATAATTACCATTTATCACAATCGCATAATTAGAATCACATGCTTTAATGCAGCAAATTGAAGTATCACTTACAAATTTGTGATGCGATGGTTTAGATGAGTCATAAAGGAAATAATGAAAATACCCTAGTTGGTAATTAATAAGTTTTAATGGAATTTACGTTTAAAAGAGCTCGACAAGATTTGATATCTTTCATTTGTATTTTCAAATAAAAGCTTATTCCTTGTCATTTTTTAGAATTAACCATATCATTGCATTTTCATTGTCATTTATGCACTGTGTTTATCCAATAATCTCCACTACTCAATTTCAGGGAACCTCCAAAGGAAACAATGTTTGAAAAGATGGCGAAGAAGGGAAAAGCTACTACATCAGATAAATCAGACATGCCCCCACTCTTCTCTGGTACCACCTGCAACAAAGGTAGAGGGACCACATCATGGGAAGCCATGTATAACTTCCTAGAGGGAGAAAAACTGAAACCACTGGAAACTAAGGCAACAGCTCATGCTGAAGTATTATCTGAGGCTTCCTATTTTGAGGCAACATCTTTGTTTCTACAAAAAATAGACGCAAGGCCCAAGATATTACCATACACAGATATTCAAAAATTGAAGACATGAATCATGGGATCTTTCACACCAGACAGCTTGCGCCAGATGTACCATCTACCAAAGCCACAAAAATTCGATGATAAAATTTTCTTGAACATTTTGCCAACAAAAATGAGGACCCAGTGGATGTCATGTAATCCTGGAGGTCGAGCTCTGGAAAATTCAAATGGAGAAATCAGGTATGTACCCAATTTCATCCCTCTCAACTCCACATAATTTCGCAGTTGTAATGATGTGTAGCCTATTTGGGAAGTTTGATAGTACCAAAATTTATATAGAGTGGGTTCCATTGATTGATGCAGTAGTTAATGCAACGATTATGAATTGGAGTCAGGTTTTGTCAGATAATTTAGCTATGGCTATTAGGGGATACAGGAAAGAGAGAAATATCTCGTCGTGAACTATTCCCCCTTTTTATACGAGTGCTTATGTAATGGACACCATTTTTTTTTGTTCCTGATTTCCAAACATGGGTTGGAAGTGGACTACGCAGGTCCCTCTCCCCATCCATATGTATCATAAAATTTTGTGGGAATCCTAGTTCAATTCCCATTTTTACATAATTTTCCACGGTATTATGTTACACATTTATAAAGCCATTTTTGATAAAGCAACCCCCAGGCTTTCTGAAGAGGCAAAGATAGACATCTTGCCAATCCTAATATGGTTTGGTGAAGAAACATTTACTTATATCAGCGTTTTTGGTAGCATTTTAGCTCCACATGTCCTCCCATATTATAATTGAGAGAAACTACTTGCAAGAGAAATAACTTACCAAACAGCAGGGGATGGTTTAACCAAAGCCCTAAAGGAAATGAATAAGTCCATTTGGCCAACCTTTCCACTACAGTGTGGAGATTTCGCACTACATCATTATGGGCACAAAACAAAAGGAATAGAGAATATTACATCCCTAAAACTAGCCATGATTCTAGGTCAATAGTTTTACCTGAACAAAGTTTTCAAATACTTCAGTACCATGGTTAAAATCAGAAAAATTACTCATGAGGAATATCTGTTCGATGACCTCTTCTAGGTAGCCAAATCGTTTACACATGTCTTTCATTTAGCATCCCTACAATTAAGCTTGAAAGATATCAATGCTTTTCATGTATAAAGAAATAAAATATTGTTGAAGGTCCCATTGGACATGTTACAAAGTGAACAAATAAGAGAAACAATTCCTAGTGTGAGCCTAGAGGGAAGTTCTAAGGATAACTCTAATGAAGAATCACAAAAAAAATAAACTCAGGGATCAGAGCATTCAGAGGATCAATCTCAAAGTGAAGAAGAAATTCCCAATAAAGATTCTGAGAAGAATAAAGAAGGAAATACTGAGGAAATGGTCAAAAAGGCCTTGGCCAAGAAACATACAGAGTTTGGCTCCACATAAGCTCAAACAGGGAAAATTCCAGTTATTGATTTAGACAAGGAATGGGAGAAATGCAATCGAAAGCTCCGAAGAGGAGCAAGTTTTGAAAAATTATGGATTTCAGACCCCGAAATAGACTCAACAGGTAACAAATACAGAGGAAACATAGCAAGGAGTCAAAAAGTCTCAAGATATTTAGGTCATCCCACTTTCCCCACTTCTGAAATTGTCTTAAAAATTGAATAAATACCTCCTCTGGACATATTTTATATCCCTACACACAAGGTTGTGGTAAAAAGACAAAGAAAGAATATTGTTAGGTCCCTATAATACTAGTGGTTCCCCCATTACTATTGTCGTTGTATCCCTTATTATTATTTTTGTGCCCCTATTTTCCCCATATTTTTAATATTGTGTCCCATAGAATCCCACTATTGTTATTTTTGTGCCTTTATATTATTATTGTTAGGTCGGCTTTGGTTGTATTGTTACCCCTTAGACTCCTATATATAGAAAGGAGGTTTTGTCATTTGAATTATCTGAGAAATTTTCATTTGTGTAATGTAAAGGTGGTTTCCCCCTCGTAGAGGCTTATTTATAAGCCATTGATCTATTTTTTGAGCTAGTTTCATAACATTTGGTATCAGAGCTATGGATTCTAGGGTTTTGCTGCTCCGAATAGGTCATCGTAGAATTTCCGCTATAATGCTTTCACTACAAAGTTTTAGAAGCCAAAAAAAAACATTTGAGAAGGAATTGGTCATAACCTCAAGACTGAATTTCAGATCTCGTCTCGCTATATTGTCGGAGATATAATCTGAGGAAGTTAGGATTTTTCCAGACCCCAAAATTACATTCCAAACAGGTGACCTTGGGAAAATCATCATAACTTTCGCTTTGAGCATCAGATTGAATTTTCGTCAAAAGTTATAGAAAGAGGATAGATTGTAGTTTTTTGGGTATCATTTTTAAAACCTTAGGTTGAAACAGTAACCCGCAACACGTCATACAATTTCGCTCTACTGAACCAATCTATACTTAAGTCATCATGGGAGATTTTGCATAACTCTTCATTGGGGAATCCAATTTTAATCATACTTGGGGGGTTTAGAAAGATTACTCAAAGGGTTACTGTAGGTAGAAATTTAAGAACTTGGAGATCTAAAATTATAGAGATACATCAGATTCAATATCGAGCTCCTACAAAGTGAAAAAAGGTGTGTAGTTTTTTCTAAATTTTTGTATAGCCTTGGTTTGAAAAATTAGTTTGAAGGAATTCAAAGGGAATAGTGAAGCATTATTATCTATAGTTGATGCCCTGAAGAAAGGAAATGGAAACATCTAGTAAGCAACCTGAAAGCTCTAGCATGACTCATGAAGAACGAGAAGAAATGCAACATGATATATCAAAATTAGGAGACCAAGTGCAACAAATTTCACTCACACAAAAAGTAACAGAAGCTAAGACGGTTGGTTTAAAGAAATATGTTAAAGCTAAGATGTATGGCATGGATGCTAAGATGGATGGTTTAAAGAAAGGCGTAGAAGCTAAGATGAATGGTTTAAAGAAAGGCGTAGAAGCTAAGATGAATGATGTGGAAGCTAAGATGGATGGTGTGGAAGCTAAGATGGATGGCATGTAAGCTAAGTTGGATTATTTAAAGAAAGGCATGGAAGATTTGAAGACAGATTTGAAGATAGATTTGACAAAGTTTCTACAAGAAATGATTACTAATGGAGAAAGGGTAGTAAAGGAAACTCATGATGAGAATAAAATAAATGTTAATCATGATTTCATAGACTCTAATGTTGGATCAAAGAACCACCATGTTCCAAAGATCGATATGAGAAATTTTGATGGAAAGGATCCTGGAACATGGATACTACAGATGGAGAAATTTTTCGATCTCCATAATGTGCAAAACACACAAAAGGTATGAATTGCAACTTTATATTTGGAACCAAATCAGTTTGTATGGTATCGATGGCTTTTCTCTTGTAAACAAATTGTCACTTGGGTTATTTTTATGGATGAAATGGTAGCACATTATGAGGGTACAAAAAGAAACACTTTTGTTTATCCAATTGATAATTCTCAAAAAATGGGTTCAATGATGGAGCCATTGCATACTTCCAAAAATTGAATATAAGGGTAAAATATATTCTAGAGGAACATAGGATTGATGTGTTAATAGGGACTTTAAAAGATAACATCCAGCACGAGGTTCACCTTTGGGAACCAGATTCATTGGAGAAGGCATTTAGGCTGGAAAAAAAATTGGAAAGAAAATTATGGCAACAATGAAGCCTACCACTCACAATCATAAAGATGGAAGTATTGCTACCCCTAGCCATCCACAACCTAC
The DNA here is from genome assembly GCA_000404065.3 of Pinus taeda. NCBI lineage: Eukaryota > Viridiplantae > Streptophyta > Pinopsida > Pinales > Pinaceae > Pinus > Pinus taeda. The sequence continues at coordinate 2,186 of APFE031304498.1, read as the reverse complement.
AAGGTTGACACCACAACAATTAGAAAAAAGAGAGAAAAAGGGCTTTGTTATAGTTGTGATAGAAAATACACTAAAGGTCATAAGTGTGCTGAGAAGGATTTATTTTACATAGATTATGAAGAGGAGAAAGAAAACGAACAAGAAAAATCACAAGAAGAGGATATGCACCAGGAACAAACCCTAGAAAAAGAAGAAATGAATCTGACCATATCTTGTAATGCATTGGTTGCAATAACCACTCCTCAAACTATCAAGATAGAAGGGCATGTCAAGAAGAAAACAGTGATAGTGTTGATTGATTCAGGAAGTACCCATAATTTTATTCATTGTAAGATAGCCAAGGAATTGAATTGCTTCCTATATCCAGCACTAGAGTGTAAAGTGATGGTTACAAGTAGAGGAACCATAAATTGCTCAGGAAAGTTCCATGATATCAAGCTATCCATGGGAGAATATGTATTGAATAGCCGAACCTTTCCATTCCAATGGGTGGTGCTGATGTTGTACTAGGAGTCTAATGGCTACAATCCTTAGGTACAATAGCTTTTAATTTTCAAGAACTTTTCGTGAAGTTCTCTTTAGAAGTAAAGGAAGTTGAATTAAGGGGTATTGCAGGGAAACCAGGAAAGATAATTAGCTCTAACATAATGAAAAGGATTCTAAAGAAAGAACAACGAGGCATAATTGCACAATTATGTTCACTAGATGTTCCCACATCGAAATCATTCATTTCTCCATATCTCCAAAAGGTCTTGGACAATCATTCCAAGGTATTTGAGACTCCGAAATGCCTCCCACCTATTCATGATCATGATCATGCTATTAATTTTGGTTCCAGGAAGTGTTCCTCCAAGCATCATGTTAGGTCCCTATAATACTAGTGATTCCCCCATTACTATTGGCATTGTATCCCTTATTGTTATTTTATACCCCATAGAATCCCACTATTGTTATTTTTGTGTCTTTATATTATTATTGTTAGGTCATCTTGGTTATATTTTGACCCCTTAGACTCCTATATATAGAAAGGAGGTTTTGTCATTTGTATCATCAAAGAATTATTCATTTGTGTAATCTAAAGGAGGTTGCCCCCTCAAAGAGGGTGAATTCTAAGGCATTGATCTATCTTTTCTATCTTTTTGTGAGCTAGTTTCATAGCATTTGGTATCACAACTTTGGATTCTAGGGTTTTGTCGCTCCAAAGAGGTAATCGTGGAATTTTTACTATAACTTTTTTTTCTGCGACATTTCAGAAGAAAAAAAAAACCATTTAAGACGAATCTTGTTGAATGTTGGGTCCAAATTTCATATCTTTTCTCACTATATTTTCGGAGATATGAACTAAGGAAGTTATGGTTTTTTCAAGCTCCAGAATTTCATCTAAAATAGGTCATCGTGGAATTTTCGCTACAACTCTTTCTCTACGAAGTTTCAGAAGCTAACAAAAAAACCCAATTGAGATGTTCAAAGGCCTTACAGATATCCATATGTCCAAAAGAGTGAAATTGAACGTATGGTTGCGTAAATTCTCAAGTCTGGTATAATTCAACCTAGTCAAATTTCTTTCTCTGCTCCAGTAGTATTGGTTCACAAGAAGGATGGGTCATGGTGCATGTGTCCAGATTATAGGGAGGTTAACAAGCTCACTATTAAAGATAAGTTTCCCATTCCTGTTATTGATGAATTATTGGATGAATTGCATGGATCAATTTGATTCACCAAGTTGGATCTTCATTCCGGATTTCATCAAATCAGAATGAAGACTGAAGACATTCCAAAAACAACATTTAGAACTCATGAGGGTCATTATGAATTTTTGGTCATGCCTTTTGGCCTTACTAATGCACCTTCTACATTACAAGGTTTGATAAATTCCATTTTCAAACCCTTCCTTAGAAAATTTTTGTTAGTATTTTTTGATGATATAGTAATCTATAGCAAGTCTTAGAAAGATCATGTTGAAAATGTTGACATGGTGTTCAAACTATTGGAGGAGAAACAATTATATGCAAAAATCTCCAAATGTTTCTTTGGAGTACAAGAGGTGGAATATCTGGGTCATATTGTATCTCATGAAGTCATTAAGGTATATCCTAGAAAAATTAAAACCATTAAGGAATGGAAAATCCCCACATCCATAAAGCATCTACAAGGATTTCTCAAGTTGACAGGGTATTATCACAAGT
>APFE031304493.1:0-12727 GCA_000404065.3 Pinus taeda | reverse complement strand
ATACAACAATATATTATATCAACTTTATTTTAATATTATCAATTATTTTAAACCTAAAATAAATAATACATCAAATAAAATCTTAATATTTTACCATTTAGCAGTTAAAACCTAAACCTTGATGCAAGAAAACCCTCATAGTTATTTTCACTTCTTCAACAACGAACTGCATAAGGGAGACACCAAATAACCACATTTAACCACTTAAAACCTTGATGCAGGGAAAACCGCTAATGGTAGCATTTCTCTGCATTTCTTCAACAATGAAACCTCTAAAGGTAGCCAACAAAGAACCTCATTTAATCATAACCACATTTAATGATTTTTATTGCCTTTATCCATGCCCATGCCTAACCACTAACCTTTGTAGAGGAAGATGCGAATCAAAGACGTTTGATAGGGAAAAGTTGGAATAAAAAAGGTTGAATACAACTACTGAAAAACATAGAAGAGTCAAAGAGACAGAAAATGGAAGAAAATTTTTGAAATAGAGTAAGAATAATCCAAAAGTTGAATACAACTATGGAAAAACGCAGAAGAGTCAAAGAGACAAAAGATGGAAGCAAATTGTTGAAATAAAGTAAGAATAAAGCTTAGAACTTGTGAGTTGCTCAAGTTCTTATATTTGGGCATTTCAAGCATGGTAGCACAAACAACTGCTCATAATGTAATTACCTATCAAAAAATAACACTTATATATAACCTTAAGAGGAAATGTTACGAAATCTTAGAATTTTTAATATTAAAAGATATCTCATTTAATTTTTTATATAAATTATATATGTTATTTAAAATATAATTAATTTAGAAAATTTCTCAACATGAGAATTTATATATATATTTAATATTTAAATTATAATTATTTATTTTTTCAAATATAAATTTATCAAACATATTAAAATTTATATGTTTATAAATTGTACTTATTTGTATTGAAATCTAAATTTCTTTAGCAAGTTGTTTTTCCGAGATTTAAGTGTGTATTGATTTTTGAAAGGACAAAATGAAGAAATTAAATTTAAGAGAAAAGAAGTTGCAATAGTGAAATTCAACAACCCTCATTAAATCTAGAAGTAAGCTTCAACATTAATTATTACATATCAAGAATATTGTCAATCAATTCAACAACCCATGTCAAATCCATAAGCAAGCTTCAACATTACTTATTTCTTATCAAGAATATAGTCAATGAAGTAAGCACATACCATTATCAACTAAGTTATTAGTTATGGAATATGATTACAAAGGAACAGGCTCTAGTTCTTCGTTTATTGCTAGCTACATTGTACACATCCTGATATTTGTAGTCTTGAGCTCTAGTGATGGCAAAAAGCAAGCTTCTTGGATGAGTGGTAAAGGTTTATTTTTTTTTATTAAGTGATAAGTGGTTAGTGAGTTTATTGGAGTACTAATTATACTTATTGTCTTATCCAAATAAGTTGGTGTAATTCCTTGCTTCTAGTCATGTCCAGGTTGATGTAATTCCCTATTTCCAATTGTGGGTGATTTGCAAGCCAAATATATTTCACAACTTATTTTATGTGCAACATCAAAAATCAAATTATTCTAAAAGCTTAGGCTCGTAGGCTAGCACATTATTTAAAATGAAACAAATCCATGGGATGGATTAGAAAGAAGAGATAATTTCTAGAAAATCATCCTCTCTTAAGTTAAAAAAATGGCACAATTGTTAAAAAAAAGAAAAATAAGAGTGACACAAATCCTTACTAATAGCACAATATGAAATCATTCAATTGTTGTTACAAAATCCCAAAATTTACGAGAATTATTTCATTGTTGTCACCATAATCATTCCATTGGTATCATTGGATCTTACCTAAAGTTCCACCACTTAGCAGAAGTTCCACCACTCTTAGTCCCAAGCAGAAGCTCTTCCCAAACCCTCGCCATAAATGCTAAAGTTACCCGGGCTAAAAACCCTAATATTTTCCACCCAAATCTTACTCCAAGAAGCCAAACATCTAAAGGAAGAATTGAAGAATTGAAGTTGAAATAGATTAGTGAATTAAGGGCTTTGATGATGGGGCATAAATGGGGTATCATATTTTTTGAATTTTTTTATTCCAAGAGTGGAGGAGAATGAGAATGAGAGGGCATTTTCGTAGTCCACATTCATAACAGCTAAGCCACTTGTCATGGGGAAGTGGGGAATGTAAATGAACATTTAGGCATTTGATAAATGGCCAAGCATTTTATAACGCCATTTGCAAAATCAAGTTTTGAAGATATGCACTTTTTATAGTTTTTTTTTTTTAAATGTAGTGGAATCTAATTTTCATCATTATACATGTATAGCCAATTTAATCGGTTTTTAATTATAAGTACATTTAGATACACAAGAAAAACTATTTTTCTAAAGTCGAAGGATATTAAGAGGTATCTTTCATTCCCAATGGTATAATTAGGTTGACTCGTATGTTAAATCACTCTTTTAAGCTATGACAATTTTGCAGGTATGGAATTGGAATTGAGGTGTTGGTGGACTAAGAATCACCATACAAATAGTAATAACAATAACAGCATCACAATACTATTAAGTATTTACGTTAAAATGCTTATTAGGATCATAAAGAGATACAATGAAGGAATGAAGCTGAAGCCAGTGTCAACATGACGGATGACTTTTTCAGCGAAAGAATGAAAACCGTTTTAAAGCATAGGTACGGGGGCAGGTGGCTAGAAATGGTGATCTTTTACTTCCTTTTTGGCTGCCTTCTTTTTGTGATGCTCGTGGAAGGCATAGCCCCCAGCTCCGACTGCAGCTGTTGCTGCAATCTCCTCCTCAATCTTGTGCCTGTGCGCGTTCTCTGGATCCTTCTTTGCTTTATGTTTCTCGTACTGCATACCCAATGAGAGAATTAGTAATCCTATAATTGTATAGGTAAACTCTATAAAGTTGATTTAGTTTATCAACTTACTAAAAATTACAGAATAAGAGATATATATATAGTACCAGTGCAAACGTTCCAGCAGCGACTGCTCCCAGTTCACCTAAATGCTCCATTCGCTTATGGTGCTTCTCCTCCTTTATCGCTTTCTCGTACGGCGTCGCCTCCGAGGAGTCGGCGTTCAGGTTATTGTGATGGTAGAAGTGATGGTGTTTATTCTCAGACATCCTTTCCGAAATTGATTTCAATTACAACGGTTTGAAAGGAAATTCGAAAACCACTTATATACAGATTTGAATAATTAGATCCCGATGCAATGTAAGAAAATGCAGACAATGACTTTTACCCGCTTACAATACTCAAATTGCTGAGCAGATTAGATTACATGAAGTAATGGTAGGGAATTAGTCCGGTATATATATAGCCAGAGTTGAATATTAAACACGCTATACCGTGTGGAAACAGCGTTCACGCGTGAGCGGTTTCCAAATGGCCGGTGAGCCTGCATGGTCTCTCCTTATCCAATAGAGAAGACCGACGAGGAAGGTGTGTTTGATCGGAGGTGCGCTAATTGGACATCCTTAAGCGAATGGACAACGCGTTGGTGCAGTTTCCAGAGTGGCTGCGGCGACCACATAGCCTGTGCTTATCAGAAAGTGAATGATGACGAGGAAGGTACGTTTACTTGGATGGAGCAATGCGACATTGTGAAGTAACGAATATTAATAATTAATAAATTTATTAACCTCATTCATAACCCCAAGTTAACTGAATCAGAATCAGAATAACTGGTCCATGGTACACAGAAATAAAGTTTTTTAGGTAAACATAGTTTAACATAGTGATTAAACCGATGGCAAAGTAAACACATGTTATTTATCAGCGTAATCATGCTTTAGAAATGATCATGGACAAATAAAGTATGCACATTCCAATATACAAGTAGTTTATTACCTCATTGTAAAGGCCTTTAAGAAATTTATGTTACACGTTTTAATTAAAAAAATGGTTCATATTTGAAATAGTAAAAGATAAAGTATAAATTAGGGTAATAAAGTTAAATTTACATATAATTGTTTAGTACGATATTTAGGTAATATATATATATATATATAATTTTTTTGGGCTAAGATATTTAATATCTAATAATAAATATGGGTTTTTTAAGATTTTTTGTAGAAGGATAGAAAAGTTATTATATATATATATATAATATATATATATATATATTAGATATTTAATCTCTAAAAATATTGTGTTTTTTTAAGAGTTTTTTTCATAAGAGGGACAAGTTTTGGGGATTGGGGATTTTAACTATGGTAAAACAAAGAAAATTTGGGAAATAAACTTGAGGTGAAGTTTCTAAGACTTATAAGTCATTAGTAGAGTCTTGAGTTATCTCATGGGATTTTATGGGATTTTTAAAAGGGATATTCATATTTTAAGTGAAATATTATTGCTCATATAATTGTATAGTGGTGATTGCTCTCAAGGCCTTAGAAATTACTATGGGAAGAACATAAAGTTTTTTGGTCCTAGATGAGGTTCCAATAGACCATGAGTGAGAAATAAAATTGCAAAATACAAAACATGCCTTACATAAAAAGTCGTTACGGGATATGAGTTCCAATATGAGCTTCTATGTACTTAGGATGTGCTTCAAAGGATGATCAAGGGATAAGCTAAGCTAATTATCTTCTAAATTGATATTATTTTATTAACGAGCTAATGTAATTATCTCTTAAATTGATATTCTTTATTTAACTAACTATGTGTAAGCCCATTAACAATATATTTAACCATTTAAAGTGAATCTTTATATGCAAATGAGATATAATGGTATGAAACTAGTTCACAAAAAGATAGAAAAGATAGATCAACGCCTTAGAATCCAGCCTCTTCGAGGGGGCAACCTCCTTTACATTACACAAATAAACAATTCTTGAATGATACAAATAAAAAGAGCTCCTTTCTATATATAAGTGTCTAGGTTGTCATAGTATAATGAGAGCCGACATAACAATAATAATGTAAGCGCACAATAATAACAATAGTGGGCTTCTACGGGACAAAATAATAACAGTATGGGGAATACATGGGCACAACAATATAATAAGGGGGTTGTACTAATAACAATAAGGGGTTACACTACTAGTATAGAGACCTAACATGCCCCTTCCGTTCAAAAAGTGTTGTTTTCAATGCTTGAGTAGTTCTTGATGCTTCTATATAAATTCTTGTCCTCCCATGTGGAATCTTCAGAGGGTAAGTTCTTCCACTTGATGAGATACTCTGAAATTGATCTATTTCATAGTTTTCTATTTCTCGGTTGTGTGACTGCTTCAGGTTCCAATATGATTCTTCCTTCCTTGTCAAGTTCTTGTAATCTTCTGCAAATTTTGAATGAGTTCCCACTCCTTTGGGAATATGGATATATGTAAGGGCTGATGTTTGGAGGAACACTTGGTGGAATCAAATGAATAGCATGATCATGATCACGAATAGGTGGGAGGCCTTTGAGAGTCTCAAATACCTTGGAATGATTGTCCAAAATGTTTTGGAGATATGGAGAAATACATGATTTCTATGTGGGATCCTCTAGTAAACATAATTGTGCAATTACACCCCGTTGTTCTTTATTTAGAAGCTTTGTCATGCTGTTAGAGTTGATTATCTTTCCAGGTTTTGCTTCGATACCTCTCAATTAAACTTTCTTTCCTTCCCAAAAAAATTTCAAGAAAAGTTCCTGAAAATTAAAAGCTATTGTACCCAAATATTGTAGCCATTGGACTCCTAGTAAAACATCAGCACCACCCATTGGAATGGAAAGCATTGGGCTACTCAATACATATCCTCCCATGGATGGCTTGATATTATGGCACTTTCGAGAGCAATTTATGCTTACTCCACTTGCAACCATCAATGGAAACTATGGTGCTAGATATAGGAAGCAATTCAATTCATTGGCTAACTTACAATCAATAAAATTATGGGTATTGCCTGTATCAATAATGTTGAAGCTTTCTTATGGAGAAGTTAACCAACTGCTCCACTTCTCAAGCCCTAGCCATAAATGCTAGAGTTTCCAATGCTAGAAACCTTAGCGTTCTCCACCCAAATCTAAAATCATGCTCCAAGAACCTGAATATGTGAAAGAGGAATTGAATTTGAAACAGAGTAATGAATTCAGGGCTTTGATGAAGGGGCATGAATGGGTTTTCAATTTTTTTAGATTTGTTTATGCTACCAAGGGATGAGAATGCTAATATGAGTGTGTTTTGGAAGTCTAGGAACCACGCTAATAACCATGACGCCAGGACGAGTAGAGGTGAATGAGAATAGGTGTTTCATAATTCTCATTAATTGTTAATCATGGTAAGTCTTTATAAAAATATAGTATAGTAAACAATACCATTTATTAAAAAACGACCATATTAAATACATAAATGAAACAAAACATTAAGGTGGATGAATAAAGAAAATCTTTTCTTTCTTCAAGGAGACTAACAAAGGTGGAACCCTAGGTAGTTACTCTACTACACATTACAGTGAAGAGTGTGAATGAACTACCATGGGGAAATGAGGAATGTGCATCAACTTATAGGCATTTGATAAATGGCCAAACATTTCATAACCATATGCACCTTTTTCAATGTGAGGTCACAAAGATGTGTACCTTTTACAAGGTATTTTTTCAATGTATGTAAATCTAATTTTCATTAATCTACATTATACTTAGTTAATATTTAATTTAAACATTGCTTAAGCATAATATTTAGATATACAAGGAAGTTATTATTTGAAAATCCATGAATCCATCTACAGGACATTACGAGAATATGTCAACATCTTTCAATACCAATCATCTATTTGGAATCTATAATTAAGAAAAGGATTAATGTGTGAATTTCCAATAGAGGGTCCATAATTATTTATTTTTCTTATAATTAATAATTAAATAGAGAAGAAATTTGGAAAATTATTAGAATGTTATATAATAATAGATAAAGTTGTAATTTTTAAAACTTAAATAATTAACTTTTATATTTTAAATTTTGTTTCAAAAACTTCTCTTTAATTAAAATCATACAGTTTCAATAATTCAAAATTACATTTTTCATATAATTATTTACCAGAATTTAAATAAAATTAATAAAAAATATTAACACGCAATCAAAGCTAGAAATTTTATGGTACATTGATTTTCAACACACATTAAATGATAAAATGACAATTTGAAAAATACGATTCTAATTACGCCTTATTTTGAAATTCCAATAAATTGTAATTACAAATGTCTGACCTTATATAGTACATATGTAAAAAAATGATGCAAAGCTCACAAAAACTCCATTGTCGTGGTGTAAAAATTTAAATACAATACCGAAAGGTAGCTTAACTACTATGTTAAATCACTCATTTAAGCTATGACCAGTGACTCAAGGGAATTATTCCCAATGCCATGGCTGAAGAACACTTTTGTAGGTCTAGAATTGTTTTCAATTATCTATAATCACATAAACACAAATCGTTATTTAGCTTACATATTAACTTTAATGACTATATTAACATCTATTCCCTTGTTGACTTTGGAATGTTGAATATAACGCCTATGATTGAATATGGTTGAAAATGATGCTTTTATTTCTTTCCAAGAGAAACGATTAAGGTTGGTTGAATTGTTGGTTTGTGTAGGAATTTCACAAATCTAGTGCATAGGAAGGGAATCGATTTAGCTGGAGAATAGATGAGTATTTCACTTATGACATACTGGAAATTTTTCCCTTGTTGTAATTATCTAAAGAAAAAATTGTATTACAGAAGAATAATAAAATACACATAATGTTGCAGGTTCTCCCGAGAGTTGGTGTTCCCTGGGTATATCTTGTGTTATGTGTTGTCACATTTGTCTTATGATTTATCTTCCATTATGCATGTTACAAAGCTCAGTGTGTTTGTGATTTAAGTTTCCATGATATCAGTAGTTTATATCTCTTGGTTTTTTCCTCTAGAAAATTACAAATGAGTTCACCGAGTTTTAGCGAAATCTAACATGGTATGAGAGCTTAGTTTTTGATTGAGGAACATGAACATATTTTATCTTCAAGAGAAAATTATGTGATTCAGAGCAAGCAAGTTATCACATCGATTTAGTTGTTAGGGTTTTGAGTAGTGTGCATTGAATCGACTAGTGTGATTTGTATTTAACAATGTAATTTGGCAGTATTGTATATCTGGGTCTCATATCTGAAGACCAATTTAATGATGCATCTAACTTTCATTTGTGGAATGAAAGGATAGAAGTGGACGAAAGGGTACAAGAAGGACCACCTAGCAACATTTGCAGAGATTTTAAGTTTGATACAACAACAACATTTACTAGAAAATGAGGGCATGACTCAGGAAGTGAGATTAGATAGTTGCGACATAGGTGCATGGGAGTTGGTGGCAATTCAGTTGAGCACAAGTAGGTGTGAAAGAGAAGCGAAGGAAGAGTGAGGGTTTTGGCAGATTGTAGACCTCAACATTTGAGAAGAATAAATCGAGTGATATTCAAGCATCTACAGCTAAATGCAAAGGTCCATTCACACGTGCATGTAGGAGAGAGAAAGTGTGCTTGCATGTGTGGATCAAATTGTTGGTTTGTGCAGGAATTTTGTAGATCTAATAGGCACGAAGGGAATCGATTTAGCTAAAGAGTGGATGAGTATTTTACTTCTTGTAAACTAGGAATTTTTGCCTTGTAATTCTTAGATGAAAATCCTTTGTGGTAGATTAGAATAATAGAATACACACAACGTTGCAGGTTTCCCGGAGTTGGGGTGTCCTAGGTATATCCTGTGTTTTTATGTATTGACGTCTTTGTCTTCTAATTTATCTTTTGTTGTGGATGTTAGAAAACTCAGTGCATGTGTGATTTAAGCTTCTAGAACATTTGTTGTTTATATTTCTAGATTTTTACCCTTGGAAAATTACAAATAAATTTATTGGGTATTAAGGAAATATAACACTTTTAAGTTTATTTATACTAACATTATTATTGTTAATGATATTAATATTAATAATAACAATATGATCCTTACATAAATATTATTATATTAAAAATATTAAGTGTATATGTGCGTGTTATAATTAATAAATAGTATTAATAACAGAACATTGTTAATCTTGTTATTAATATTAGTGATAATGATGATGGTTTGTTAGTATTAATTTCCTTCCTCATTACTTATATGTATTGATAACAATATCATCATCAACATTATGATTATTAATGTTAACACTATGACCTAAATGTTATAAATAATAGTAATATTAATAATACCACTAATATATTTAATAACATTAACAACAACATTATATAGTATAAAAACATTATTACATTAAAGTAAAATGAATTACTAGATGTAATAATAACATGACAGGTTACATATAATAATATTATTACATTAATCATATCAATAGTGTATTTATGCTATAATTAATATATCATTGTTAATAACTTAGCATTGTTAATGCTAATAATAATTGTATTATTGGTAATATTAATGTCATTATTAAATGTTGTTAATAACATCAATACTAATAATAATTTTAATGTTATGCTTAACATTAATAAAAAATTATTATAATAAAACCAGCATAGATCCATCTTAAGTAGGGTTCTAGCATGAGCTTCGAGGGATCAAATTAGTTCACATGCAAACTTAGTTTAGAGTGCAAAAAATAATGTGTAAATTTTCATTCTTTAAATTTTATTTTTGAATGCTATAGAGATTACATTACTTAAACTTGTGATTCCCAAAAATCTTTGTTAGATTTTGACATACAAGCATATGCCTAAAAAAGTGTTAAACTTTAAAACGCATAGACCACCTCAAAAGTTTTAACCAAAAAAAAAACTATCTTTTTCAATAAATTTATAAGATATTCATGTTTTTTTAAAACAATATGTAAAATATTTTAAACATAACATGTGAAATGAGTGATTTTATTAGGCCAGATTAAAATGGTTTTCTTGGTTATTAATATATTTTTAATTCATACTAAAATATTTTATTAGTAAACCACTTTGGATATTCTGTTGTATTCAACATTCAAATAATTTCTTTTAACACTTTTTTCTATATATAGTGATATATAAAGTTGATGTCAACAAAAATTAGTTAATGTAGATCTTCAAATAGTTTTTTTTTTTTAAATCATGTGTTAAAATATTTTTAAAAAGTGTAAGGTTTAAGCATCTTACTCCCACAATTTTTTTTAATTCTAATTAGTTCACATGAAACTATATTCTTTCATATGGAAAACTAATTAAACACGGATAACATATACTTTTTTCCCTTTTATTATAGCTCACATTGTTTTTCTATTTAGAGAATATTTTATTTTCATTTTAAAAGGAACACACATTGACATAGTTACATATCGCCTTCACACTTGTTGTACAATGAGCCTCTCGGCTCAATAAGTGAATCATTAAGTTTACTAATATTTTTGTTTAATATTATTAATGTTGTTAATATTCTTAAATTTTTTAATAATATATTTGATTTATTAATGTAACATGATAAATTTATTAATATTACTAATGGTATTATTAGAAGTGTTTTATTAATATGATATTTTAACAATATTGTTTTTTTTTTGTAGGCAAGTAGGAAACATTATATTACCAAAAATAATTTACATAGAGTACGTTGTGAGAAGAACTCTAAAGGTATAGTTGAGATGAGGAGAATTACGCAAAGTGCTAATTATGGATTGAAAAGAGATAGGGATCGATCATCTCTTGTGAAATGGAAACCAGTTGGTCCTTTAGTATGAGCAAATATATGGTTGGAATGATGGGCCATACAAAAATGTAGATAGGACATATAAAACTGAGCAAAGACGCTGAAAAAAGGATACCTACTAGTGTGACCATAGAAACTTAAACAATATAATAATCTAAAGAAATACTTTTTCAAATAAAGCATATTAGGAGACCTCATCAATGTGTTTGCTTCCATCTAGAACTGTTTGGTGTTTTTGTGCTTTGTTGTGGTCTTCTTCGCCTACTCCAACATTTCTAGGTGTACCGTTTTATATGTTTTCTTCGATGATAAAGCAGCGATAGGAAATGGTCTCTTCCTCAAAAGGTTCTACTTTAGTGGTGTGGTTTACACTTGTGGGAGAGTTCAACTAATTACCAGCCTTTTATTGAGGTTTTTTGCTGGGAAATGATCCTTGGACAACAATGCCTTTTCCTTTCACTTTTGCCACTAGAGGATAAGGGAGAGGAGGGGAGCCAGGTTGGTGTGAGGAATTAAATCAACAGAGATTTTGATGGAGTTAGTGGTTGCCAAAGTTAGAGGAACATGAGGTAAATCAATGCCTATAGCCCTCGGTAGATTGCATAGTGCCAGATGGGTATTGTTGAATTAAATACCCACCTATTCCATCCTTCGTTCTACTTTTCCCTCGCGCCCTCCAAGGTTTGAAGATGGTGCACTAAAAAAATTTGAACTTCCCAATGACCATCACCTAAACATCTACACTCAGCCTCCATGGAAGTCACCACGATGCTTATGTAGGTTGGTATATCGGGGTCAAACAATTCTACATTTTCATCGTGCTAGGGGGAGTGGGGTGAACTCCCTCATCCTCGGCCTTCACGTCTCTCTACCCCTTTCTGTAACCATATTTCATATATGAGATTCATTGAATCGAAAGTGTTGGCTTCTGATATTTTTGTAAGAGAAAACAATGTTTTCACTGCTTTTGTTAACACCTACCTCCTGGAAGATGGAATGGAGTGGAAAGGGACTGAGACATACGAATTAATGGGATCATGAGATCCAATTTAATTATATCAAGATGATTTCGAGGGGAATGTTCCACAGAACCTAAATTAATTGAGACATATCTCATTTGGAGGAATTGTTCGGTGCATGACTACAACCTCATCACTTTATTGATTACAGGCGTGATTGTTGTCTTGCAAGACCTAACAAAAGTCATAAACCAAAATAGCATCCCAATCAAGGAGTTACAAATATTATTATTAATAATATTATTAACGTTTTCTTTGTAATCTTGGCAGGACTACATCTTCATCATTACCAATATATCATCCTAATTGAGCCAGGGGATTAAACTATTAACTTCACATCAAAGAGTGCCTTAACATAGCACCAAATTTCCATCTATCCAAAACTCATGAATAATAATATTATTGACATTAATACCGATAACATTACTTATATTATTAATAATATAACTAAATACTAAAATTAATTTTGTAATATTAAAATAAAAATTAATAATACAACAATAATATTATATCAACTTTATTTTAATATTAACAATTTTTTTAAACCTAAATAAATAAGTACAATCAATAAAATCTTAATATTTACCATTTTTTAGCAGTTAAACCTACACCTTGATGCAAGAAACCCTCATAGTTATTATTCAAGCTTCATTCAACAACGCACTGCATAAGGGGAGCCAACAAATAACCACAATTTAACCACTTAAAACCTCTGATGCAGGGAAAAACCGTAATGGTAGCTTTCTCTGCATTTTCTTCAACAATTGAAACCTCAAGGCAAGCCAACAAAGAACCGCATTTATCATAAACCACATTTAATTGATTTTTATTGCCTTTATCCATGCCCATGCCTAACCACTAACCTTTGTAGAGGAAGATGCGAATCAAAGGCATTTGATCAGGCAAAGTTGGAATAAAAAAGGTTGAATACAACTACTGAAAAACGCAGAAGAGTCAAAGAGACAAAAGATGGAAGCAAATTGTTGAAATAAAGTAAGAATAA
>APFE031304481.1:87028-103695 GCA_000404065.3 Pinus taeda | reverse complement strand
ACCTTCATGCTTAATCATGTACACCCATTTGTTTTGTAGAGACTTTCTACCTTTTGGGAGGTTTACTAACTCCCAAGTTTTATTTCCCTGCAAAGAGTTCATTTCTTCTTCCATTGCTTTCTTCCATTCTTTACTGTGCTCGACTTTACAAGCTTCTTGAAAAAAATTAGGTTCACCTTCATCAGTCAACAAAATATAGTTTGAAGGAGGATACCTTTGTGAAGGCTTATGAGGCCTAGAAGATCTGTGAACCAACTGAAGTGGTGCATTATCAAGTTGAATCTCCTGTAAAGGTTCCTGCAAGATTCCTTCTTCTTGTTGTTCATTATTTTCCACTTGTTGTTCTTCATGCTCTTGAATTTGCTGTTCATTTTCTTGTATTGGTGGTATGTTTTCCTGCTGCTTTTCAAACCTACCAATAACCTTCTTGACCTCCAACTCACCTACAGTCCTCTTGAACATTTATGACTTATTAAATATAACATCCCTGTTTCTAGTAATTTTATGTTTCACTGGATCCCATAGACGATAACCAAGATCTTCATCTGCATATCCCAAAAAAGTGCATTTCATAGATTTATCATCTAGCTTAGTTCTATTTTCTTTAGGAATATGTACAAATGCTTCACATCCAAACATTTTCAAGTGAGAATAATTCAAATTCTTACTAGTCCAAACTTCTTCAGGGATACCGCCATCCAAGGCTATATTTGGAGATCTATTTATGAGGTAGCAAGTGGTCCTAACTGCTTCAACCTAAAAATACTTCTCCAAACCGGAATTGGACAACATACTTCGCACCTTGTCCATAATGGTGCGATTCATCCTTTCTGCGACACCATTTTGTTGAGGAGTACCAGGCACAGTCTTCTCATGCTTTATGCCAAACCTGTTACAATATTCCATAAATGATTTGAGCAATATTCTCCACCATTATCTGTTCTTAAACACTTCAGCAATTTGTTAATCTCTCTTTCAACAACAACATGGAATTTTTGAAATATTCCAAACACTTCACTTTTATTTTTCACAGGATGGCCGAAACCTTCCTGGATGCATCATCTATAAATGTTACAAAATATGATGCTCCTCCTAATGATTTGATGTTAACAAGCCCAAACACATCTAAGTGTACCAATTCTAACACATTTTTCTTTCTATCATGGCAACCTCTAAGGAATGAAACCCTTTTTTGTCTACCATATATACAATGCTCACAAAGATCAATATTGTAGGATTTCAAACCTAGCAATAAATTTTTACCAACAAGGATTTTTAAGCCCTTCTCGCTCATGTGACCCAAACGCTTATGCCACAGATCTGCTGAATTTCCTTCTTTTGTGACAGTAGCCAAATCTGATTTTCCTATCAATGTGTTCAATGTGTATAATGTTCTTGTCTTGGGTCCTTTGGCCATGACCAATGCACCTTTGCTAATTTTCCAGCCTCCTTTTCCAATGCTTGTCGAATAGCCTTCATCATCCAGTCGTCCCATAGAGATTAAACTCATGCGCATTTCTGGTACATGCTTGAGCTGTTTCAACAATATATCTTGTCCATCTTTCATCTTGATCTGGACATCTCCCACTCCGACAATACTGCAAAAATGATTATTCCCCAAATGCACTCTACCATAATCAGTGGGATTATATGAAACAAAGATATCTTTGCATGCGGTTACATGATGAGATGCCCTAGAGTCAAGGATCCAATCAAAGCTACTGCTAGATGTATATACACATGCATCCTCTACTGAAACAGTAAACAACACATCACCATCTGTGGCTACAGCAATAGTCTCACCTTCATTTGTGCTGGATGACTTGTGATTTGTACTAGATGGTCTTTGATCCTTTTGTCCTTTCTTCCAGAATCGACATTCTTTCTTCATGTGCCCGAGTTTGCCACAATGAAAGCATATGATCCTTCCTCTCCTTGATTTTGATCGGCCTCTTGATCTTGATCGCCCTTGCCGGCCTCGATCCATTCTCCTACCATGATCAGCTAGAGTTAGAGCCTCTCCACCCTGGGTTTTTGCAATTGACTTGCTTCGCAACTCTTCATTCATTAAACTGCTGCTGACATCATCAAACTTCAGGGTCCTTGTAGTTGTTGAAGTGCTCATAGCTACAATTAAAATTTTCCAGGTGTCTGGCATAGAACACATTAGCAAAATAGCTCTAATTTCATCATCTAAAATGATTTTAATAGAGGCAAGTTGATTAGTAATAATATTAAATGCATTCAAGTGTTCAACAACTAAAGCACCCTCCTTCATTTTGAGATTATAAAGTTTCTTCATCAAAAACACTTTGTTTGATGCTGTGTTCTTCTCATATAGATCATGGAGCTTCTTCCATAATCCTTCAGCCGTCTTTTGTCCAGAAACATTGAAATAAACATTCTTTGCTAAATATTGGTGGATTGTTGCAATCACCTTTCTATCTAGCTTATTCCACTCTTCATTTATCATCGATGAGGGTTTCTTTGTTGTGCCCTCAATCGACAAATACTGATCCTTTAAAATCAGTATATCCTCCAGCTGTGATTTCCATAGGGAAAAATTAGCCCCACTCAACTTCTCCATATCTGTAAGTGTTGTCTCCATTTTCAATCAAATTCACACCCCAAAACACAAAAAGTCCACTTAAAAATAAAACTTTAATTATTACTCTTTAGTAATAATGACCTTCCTCCTTTTAAAATACTCTTTTCAAAATTCCTGCTCGTTTTTAAAATATACTTTTCAAAATTCCAACGTATAATTATATATGTTTCATAATAAATATAATAACATATATAATGTTTTAACCTTTTCACATTTCACACATACATATGTTGGTTTGAGAAAAAAAACTTGATGTAGATGTGCAAGCTTGATGTCAAAAAAACTTACGAACACCATGTTTCAACTCCAATCTCCACGGATCTCCACTTTTCAAACTCCAAAAACATGTTTCAATATAGGTCCACGATCTTGTTTTTCTTGCAGCAATTGTCTTTTAGTTCCAACGTTCCTCAACTATTTCCTGGACAGATCCTTCAACAGCTCTAGGGGTAACAACCAACATTTTAACGAACATTGCGAGAGTAAGGCGATGGAACTAAGCGACTTGCACAATGGATATTCGACCCTAGCTCTGGTACCAGTTGTTAGATCAGAGCATACGTAACACACAATGGATTTATACTCAGAGATAGACAAATGGAGAAATAACAAGATTACTCAATCAGAAATAGCGGAATAGAACAATCACTGGAGAATAGAAATCACTTTGCATTATATAATAGGCTTGGGCCTTGGCTAGCTTTCCTTAGCCAGAGAAATTACACATTTATAGAGGTAGAAGAAGGATCTAGAATCCTGTATGTGATTCAGATGGAGATCTAGAATGACCTAGAAACCACTAGCGATGTAGAGGATCTAGAATCTTGCATGTGATTCTAGAAACTAATGGTGGTGTAGAAAGATCTAGAATCCTAGAGATCTAGAAAGATCTGATCTAGAATCCTCCGTGAATTTGGCTTCACACTTAACAATAAGCAAGGACCGAAAAGGGTGGGTGGCTATACAAGAGCGAATTCAGTGACTGTTTCAAGTTATAAATATCTCAAATATATAAACGTTTTTGTTGCATCCACCACAATGGTGGCTGCAATAGAAAATAAAGACTACAACTTCCAACCTCGTCTTAGCTTAAGGTGTTAGAAAATATTTTGCAAATTTTATTTTCGTTTTCGCAGACGGGAGAGGCAAAGAGTTATAACTTTCGTTAAGCTACTTTTGTGAAACTAAGTTCGCGCACTGCGAAGCTGATTTTGCTACACTGCCTTCGCACAACCGGAGGCTATTTCCCTGTCTTGAATTTTGTGCACCGCAGAACTATTCCAGAGACTTAATGAATACTCACATGAAATATAACACAATAGGTTTGGAGCAACACACTAAAACTTAATATTCATTTCTTGAACATGAAAAATACATCTACATGAGACTGCAACTCATTTATAAAGTAAAATAAAATTTACAGAGATTTAAACTTATGCGCAACACTACACAGTAAAACACAATAATGTTGTTTTACGCACCCACCATTTCTACACAGAGACCTGTGCTCTTTTTCTTATTCTTACTGTCTAACCTCTCTACCCAGTCTTACTCTTTTACCCACCATCAAAACGGATTTTACATTCATATTTAACTCAACAAACAATTTTACATTTAATTCATGACAGACCGTAATTAATTTTGATGTTGTTGTTGAGTGTGATCAAAGTCGCATAGGTGTTTCTAGAGTGTGGGCAAGTTTGTTGAATTAATGCTTGCCCACATCTGTTTACCTAAGTATATAAATTCCTTAAATTCCTTTCCTGAGTTTCTGAATGATTCGCGTTTGGCTTTGGTCCTTCTATCTTCACGCTAAGATGCATCCTGCAAAAATGTCTTCAAACAGAGATGCAACTTGCAAAAGTGTCTCACATGTATGGCTGCTGTGAGGTTGTTTATTGCGGTGGTTGGGATTATTATTTTCAACACTCCCCCTTAATCACAATTACCGCCATTGACAATTCCCAAATAGTTTCTGAGATAAGCAAAATTTTCTCCTTCCAATGGCTTTGTGAAAATATCAGCAAGTTGTTCCTGTGAACTGCAGCGTTGCAACACAATTTCATCATTGTTAATCAACTCTCTAATAAAATGATATTTAGCATCAATATGCTTGGTCCTTTTGTGGAAGACATAATTCTTCGACAATACAATTGCCGAGGTGTTGTCACAGAAAATAGTTGGCATGCCCTCTTGGTCACGACGAAGATCCCTCAACATCCTTCTCATCCAAACTACCTGACACTGTGCTGTTGTTGCTGCGACATATTCAACTTCTGTTGTTGACAATGACATTATTGGCTACTTCTTGGAGGCCCATGAAATAGCTCTGGAACCCAAATGAAAAACATATCCTGACGTGCTCTTTCTATCATCGACACTGCCTGCCCAATAACTGTCAGTGTAACCAACCAGCCTGAAATCACTGGTTGATGTGTACAAAACGCCATACTATTTTGTCCCATTGACATATCTTAGAATTCTTTTCACTGCTTGCCAATGTGTCTCCTTAGGTGTCTCCATGAACCTTGACACCAAACTTACTGCATACATTATATCTGGCCTAGTGGCGGTCAAATACATCAAGTTGCCAATCATGTTTTTGTATAATGTCGGATTGACATTGCTGCTGCAATCTTCTTTGCTCAACTTCAACCCTATGACAGTTGGAGTTGGTGCGGACTTGCTATTCTTCATTTTAAACCTTTTCAAAATTTCTGCCACATACTTTGCTTGAGAGATAAAAATTTCAATTTCTGTTTGGTTCACTTCTATGCCCAAAAAATATATTAGCATTCCCAAGTGAGTCATTTCAAACTCTTTTCATTACTTGTTTAAAATCAACGATGAGGAAATCGTCACTGCCTGTAAAGATCAAATCATCTACACATAAGGCAACAATGAGAATCTTATCTTTGCTCTCTTTGATGTAGAGAGTAGGCTCACCGTCACATTTGTCGAAACCATTGTTCAACAAGTAAGCATCTATCCTGCTGTACCATGCGCACGGTGCTTGCTTCAATCCATAAAGAGCTTTCTTCAACCGATATACTTTGTCTTCTTGTCCTTCAATCTCATAACTAGGCGGTTGCGTGACATACACTTCCTCTTTCAGCACTCCATTCAAGAACGCTGACTTTATGTCCATCTGATACACTGTCCATTTATGCTGCATGACAATCGCCACAACTGTGTGCACTATCTCCATCCGCACGATTGGTGCAAACATCTCCGCGTAATCTCTTCCATGCTGCTGCTTGTATCCTTTGACAACTAGCCTTGATTTGTGTCTTTCAATCTTTCCCTCAATGTCAATTTTGGTCTCATAGACCCACTTCACTCCAGTGACATATTTTCTTTTCGGAAGGCTCACTAACTCCCATGTGTCATTCCTTTCTATTGCTTCTATTTCTTCCTCCAATGCCACAACACATTTTTCTTTTTTTACTGCATCTTCAAAGTGAATTGGGTCATCTACATGACAAAATAATGCAAATAAGGAATTCAGAATTGCGCTACTATTAGGTTCATCTTGCTCATAAATTTCATTTAAATTTATGAATTTTGGCCTTTTTGTGCTTGCTAAAGATGGGCTTGATATGTCACTTGGTGTCGCGCTTCGCAGTGTGCTTGGAGAAGCACTTGCTTGGCTACGCGAAATTGTCCTATTGTTTGTTGATGGAGTTGCTTGGTGCACTTGAATAGGAGTAGAGGGAGTCAGAGTTGAGGAATTACTTGCTGCTGTTAATTCCTCTCTATCCTTATTTGGTATGCATGCTTTGACATTGACTGTCTTTTCTAAACTTCCATCCCATGATTCCTCTTCTATGAACTGCACATCTCTGCTGATTATTACCTTCTTGGTTAATGGATTGTAGAGTTTGTATGCCTTGGATTCATCATTATATCAACCAAATATGCATTTCTCCCCCTTGCGGTCCAATTTCTTTCTCAACTCATCCAGGACATGTGCATAAACCACACATCCAAAAACTCTCATGTGAGTGACATTTTGTTTTCTTCCACTCCATGCCTCTTCAAGAACAATGTTCTTGACGCTTTTGGTTGGACATCTATTCAAGATATATGCTGCACACGCGACAACTTCAGCCCAATAGTCATTTGCTAAATGCTTTGTCTTTAACATACTCCTTGCCATCTCCATAAGGGTCCTATTCTTCCTTTCTGCCACTCCATTTCACTGCGGTGTATATCTTGTTGTAAACTTCTTGTGAATTTCATGCTCCCTGCAAAATCGAAGGAAGTCATTTGAGATGTATTCTCCACCTCTGTCTTTCCTAAGGACTTTGATGAAATGTCCGCTTTGCTTTTCAACAAGAGCCTTTTATTGGTGAAAGCGCTCAAACACTTCACTTTTCTATTTTACAAGAAAGACCCATGTCTTCCTTGTGTAGTCATCTATGAAGGTCAATACATAGTGACTACCACCAATTGATGGTGTCTGCATTGGTCCACGTAAATTTGAGTGGAAAATCTCCAAAGGTGCCTTTGCCCTCACTCACTTTCCTTTTGGAAATGTCTCTCTTTGTTGCTTGCCCAAGATACATCCTTCACATATGTTGTTTGGTTTTTCTATGAGTGGTAAACCCTTCACCATGCCTTTCCTATGCAGCAAATTCAAACCTTCAAAGTTGAAATATCAAAACCTCAAGTGCCGTAACCAGTTTTCATCTTTTACCTCTGCTTGAAAGTTTACTTGTGTGACAACTGCCCCTTTTCTTCCATTTTCTTGTGAGCTCATTGATAGTTATGTTTGTGCACCTTTTTTCTGCAATTCTGATATTATTTTTAGGGGAAACATTCTATTTTCTATCATATGAACCTTTGCAATCAACTGTCTGCTTGGAGGCCTATCCAAAATTGTACACACATCATTTTTGAAGAAGACACTGTAGCCTTTCTGCGTGAGCTGTCCAACGCTCATGAGATTATTTTTCAGACCAGGGACAAAGTAAACATCAGAGATGTATTTCTTCTCCCCTTCTTTGTTAGGATGTTAACTCTTTCTTTTCCCATGACAGAGACTTTGCTATCAGTCCCCTAATGTCACTTCAGATTTCACACTTTGATCTAGATGAGAAAACATTTCTATGTTTCCTAACATGTGGTTGCTACACCCTGAATCTAGATAACATATATCACTCTATTTTTCTTGTGCTACATTACAAGCTAAAAACATGCTATCATGGTTTTAATTTTCTCTTGTGAAATTTACACTTGGTTTGTTACTAATATCATATTGCTTCTTTCTACATTCATTTGCATAATGACCATACTTCTTACAATAATGACATTGAACTTGAGATTTATCATACCTCTGACCTTGTGCTTGATTTGGGCTTGGGTCTTGACTTGGATTTCGATTGCTGCCTCTTCCATTTGAGCTTGAAGGGCTACTTCTTCCACCTCTGTGTGGGCTTCTTCCTCTTCTTCTAGCATATGATATTCCTCTGCTTCAACCTTGACCAAATGATACTTGTGTCTTGAACATGCTCCAATGAGGAGCTTGTTTATCTGTTCAGTCTATGTTCACGAGAAATTAGTGATGCATTAAGCTCATCCAGTGTGAACTGTGAGAGATCCTTTGCCTCTTCTATGGCCACAACAATGGCCTCAAACCTTGCTCGCAGACTTCTCAAAACTTTTTCAACTATTCTTCTTTCCTCAAGTGTCTCACCACGAGACCTGATTTGAGTAACCAACCCATTTACATGTGTAAAAAATGAGTCTATATTATCAGATTCTTTCATACAAAGTGTTTCAAAATCTCTCCTCAACATTTGCAGCTTCGTTGTCTTGACTTTTGCCATGCCTTGGTAGGCTGGAGGGTGTCCCATGCTTGCTTAGACTTCGTTGCTATTGCAACCCTTGGGAAAATACTTTCATGAATTGCTTGAAAGATATAAAACAAGGCTTTTGAATCCTTCTTCTTGTTGTCCCTTAACACATTTCTTTCTTGTTGAGATAAAGCATTGTATGCTCCTCATCCAAATATTTTGAGAAGAAAACAAGACCTTCATTGTAATAATCCAATAATCATAATTTTTGCCATTAAATTGAGATATTTGAGGATTAATTAAACTTGTGCTTCAAAAACAAACTTTCTACTTGCTGGTAAATATGCTAAAAATAATGCGGGCTCGAAAACGATTTTTACTATTAATAAAAACACTTGTTTTTACACTAACCAAGTTTAACTCCCTTTATACCAAGTTAGAATTAACGGGCTCGAAAACAATTTTTACTATTAGTAAAAACACTTGTTTTAACAGTAACCGAGTTTAACTCCCTTTATACCAAGTTAGAAAATATTTTGTGAATTTCATTTTCGTTTTCACGGAGGGGAGCAGAGAGTTATAACTTTCCGGAAGCTACTTTCGTGAAACTAGGTTCACTCACTGCGAAGCTAATTTCGCTACGCAACGCTATTTCCAAGTCTTGGATTTCGCGCACGGCTGAACTATTCAAGAGACTTAATGAATACCTACATGAAATATAACACTAAGTTTGGAACAACACACTAAAACTTAATATTCATTTCTTGAATATGAAAAATACATAACTGCAGCTCATTTACAAAGTAAAATAAAATTTATAGAGATTTAAACTTAAGGGCAACACTACATAGTGAAACTTAAATTGCTCCACAATTTTCTCCACAGAGACTTGCCCTCATTTTTTTCTTCTTACTTTCTAACCTCACTAGCGAGTCTTACTTTTCTACCCACCATCAAAATGGATTTTACATTCATATTTAACTCAATAGGCAATTTACATTTAATTCAGGAGATAGCGAAATTAATTTTGATTTTGATGTTGCCCTGCTGGTGTTTTTGGAGTGTGGGCAAGATTGTTGAATTAATGCTTGCCCATATAATTTTAACTAAGTACATAAATTCTTTAAATGTCTTTTCTGAGTTTCTAAATGGTTCGCATCTAACTTTGGTCGTTTTATCTTTACTGAGACACAACCTACAAAGTCTCACATGAATGGCTGCAAAAATCTCTGATATGTATGGCTGCTGTGGCCGCTGTCCAGCTGTTTATTGTGGTGGTTAGGATTATTATTTCCAAAATAGAGATCCCAACCCATAGCAACCTTCAACCAAGATATTGAAAAGCTTCACAATCTTTACCACTACTAGAAGAAAAAAGATCTCACGTATGCATTTCATTCTTACCGCATGGAAAATGCATTGCAAGTCGAACTGTTGGCTTGAATTTCCAGTTCCTGAGTAATTCCTCGTCTCCCAATATGACTGCGAACCCCGTGCCCAACCTGACTTGAGGAATAATCCCCCGTTAGCCCGTTGGGCACTAGAGTGTGACTGAAAGATAACTGCTGTCGACATTGCATTTCTACCTGTGCCCTCGATTGCTCCACTGCCAGATCCTCCTCCAATATACTTTTCCCGTATAGATCCGGCACCGCGATAGAAGCCATTTTTTTTTATTATTATCCACTTTCAAAAATATCCAAAATCCCTCATATCAAACATGGAAGAACGGTATAGTCACAGTTCACAATGAAACCTGCCTGATAACTTTGGCCCTAAAAGTCGAACACGAATTTCACCTCGTTCTGGCTGCTTTAACTTCGATTAGAACGAATGAATAAATATCTGAAAGCGCTAATAAGAAAGCAACCTCCCTGAGCTGCCCTTGCAGCCGTCTCAGTTCGAATCCTGGGAGCACAATAAAGATAACACAGAATAACATATATATTTGAACCCAGAAATCTCCCTCGGCACACAACAACCCCGCACTGCTAGAGAACAAATTTACAACTGTAACAGGAAACCCATCACATCATCACGAAAGCCGAGCTCGATCTACGTGAACAGATTATAATTAATTACTCCGATCGACCAAAATACAGCCATCAGCAGTGGAAGTTCACATATTTTTTCTGAGAGATTTCTTGCTGATAGCGTTGGGGGTCAAAATTTCAAATTGGGCGGGGCTAAGAAAGAACCTCGGGAATCTTCAGTCACGAGTTGAAATTTTTGAAATGGGGCTAACAAAGCTGAACCCAATCCATACACTGAATCATTAAGCCAAAAGCGTCCCCCGAAAGAGCAGCACAGAAGAATGACAGAACCGCACCTGCAAGGATCCGTTTGAATATCCTATAGCTGACCCACAAACGAGAGCCCAAACCCTACCGGACCATTCGAAACGCTGAAAACCCTAGGTTGCGCACAATGAAATTCCTGCAACGTATACTTATAAGGCAAGCCCAATATATATAATAATGAACGGTAGGAAAAACTAAGCTGTATTTATGCTTTCGCCCGATGTTTTAGTGGAGGATTTCAATTTTTTTTGTCAGATGGGGTTTACTGAATCAAATCTCTCCGTCCAATCGAGGAATGACACGCGGCATTGGAGAGAGGGAAAACCCGGCCTCCTCAGGTCGTTGTTGGGTTTTTAAAACGGTCACATTTTGATAAAGCAAAGAGAAAGGCGTTCCCATGGACTTAATTTCCGGAAATCAATTTTTTTTTCATTAAATTTAATAAATGGTCACTTCCAATCGTCTTTTAAGATTTGTGGACGCCATCCATTGCCTTTGATAATCGTTCTCTGCCATTACTATGGATATTTTGACACTTTCTGCTATGAATCATTTAGCACTCAATGTTAATGTTAGAATATCAGTTTCACATTTTAATTTTTTTTGTTTTTAATCTCTGAATATATATATATTTTCAAAGTATACAGTCTAATGATACATGTAAGTGAATATAAAACTTTATTTATGTTTGGAGAGATGAACTGCTTGAAAAAGAGAAGAATAGTGAAGCTATTAATATATAATTTTTAGAGATGAACTGCTTGAAAAAGAGAAGAATAGTGAAGCTATTTATATATAATTTTTAGATTTTAGTGTAATAATTTATTATTATATGCCATATATCTTTTTGAGGTACCTCATTTATAATAGAAAATAAATAATTTTTTTAAAATGATTAGTATATAATGAAGTACGTGAAGCAGGCTTGGAATTTGATGTGTTACTGGACTGGAATTTGATGTGTTACAGGACGTATTTCATATTTTAAGATGTATTTGGAGTCTCATAGGACGTATTTCATATTTTAAGATGTATTTGATAGTGGTTGTAAATTTTTACCCGTCAAATTTAACGTGTTTCATAAATCATAAACTATCATTTTGACGTTTAATTTAGGATTTGTCCCATCAAAATTTATAGTAACCGTCTTTAAGTTAAAAACACCAAAGTCGACTAAGCGCAGGGTCATAAAGCAAATGCATATAATACCTTTACCTCACATGGCAATGGAGCCTCACACACTTTCATAGATTTGAATCATATAAAAAATTATTTGGCTATGGCCTTTTAGTAGATTTGAACTTTATGAAGGGAGATCAACTAAGAACAACTACATTGTAATCTAGGTGTTACATTCAAGGAACCAACCAACCAGTCTACGTCAAGAATGTGAATTCAAATATGAAATTGTAAGCTAGTACATGATTGAAAAAAACTAAAAATATACATGCATTTTTTGGTGTGTATAACAGTGAGAAGGGGTGGTGGGCTTGTTTTTGTTCCTTAGGCTTCCCTCAATCGTTCCAGACTCTCCCTCTTCTTTGATTTTGCCATCTTCCAACATCAATGAAGAAGTGCGATAGAGAAATAAAAGCAATCAAGGAACAACTGGTGACTTGGAAGGCAATTGCAGTGTTTAATTTGAAAACATCTTTGCTAAGGATTATTAGAAGTCACACCAATTCAAAAATAATGGTAAGACTCCCTGGTGCAAAAAAAGTTGGGCTCAATAAGGGCCCTAGATGCCTGAAGAAAATCAGAAGCTCGTTACTTACATACTGTAGCACAACCATGGAAGCTAGAGGGCTCTACAGCAAAAAGTTGGGTGCTGAGATAAGAAAGAGTTGGAGATTACACTGGGCTAACTATCTAAGACCAAATATTGAGGGGAAAAATTCAATGTGTAGGAAGAGAAGACTATTATTCAACTTCATGCTCTACTGGGAAATAGGTGGTCTGCCATTGCTACTCACCTTCCCAAGCAAACAAACAACAAAATAACAATGAAAAAGGGTAAGCAAAAGGTGGACCTTAAACTCATTCAAAACAGTAGTCACTCTCATGTTATTTTCTTGAAAAGCAAGGATAGTTATTGATTTGAGGCTCTTGCGATCTATATTATGTGTGGTGTTGCCTTCTAGAGTCATTGCATACAAATTTTTGGAATTGATGTTTTGAATCATTCTCGTGGTTCATGAACCATGAAAGATGGTTTGAAACGTTGATTCAAAAAATTTGTATGGGATAACTCCATAAAACAACACCACAACCAAAAATAAGTCACTAAAAATAAATATTGGAGCTTTCTACGAAATTGCCCTCATCATTTACTTCAAAATCCACAAGATTTGCCCATTCTCAACTCCCAAGTAAGTTGCTTTCTTCAACCAGCTTCAATCTCATTCTTTTGTGTGAAATAAATGTTGTGAAATTATACAGGCTTGTCAAAATGAATTTCTCTGAGGTCCATTCTTTTACAGGAATAATATATCATGTCACGTTAAAAAAATGTCTTAAATATTAGAAAAATAGTTTGTAATTTATTCCATAATGAAGTGCTCAATTACCATTTTGAAAGCCCATGCTTATTTTGACTATTTTTGTTTCTTTGAGTGGCCTGGCTTATTTTGACTAAAAATAGCTTGTGATTTATTGCATAATGAAGGCTCAATTACCATTTTGAAGAGTCGAGGCTTATTTTGACTATTTTTGTCTTTTGAGTGCTTTCGCTTATTTTGACTAATTTTGTATTTTGAGTTTTTTACTAAATGTTGTGAAATCAACTTCATTTTTACCATAATGAATTTCTCTTTAAAAAAAATAATTATATAGTTATTAAGCTAAACTTCTCTTAAAATAAAAATAATTATTGAAGATGTTACAAACTCATATTTATTTAACATACCTATTTAGATTGTCAACCACTTCTAATATAATTGTATTTGGAGAATTCAACTTGTACTAAGTACATGAATAGTGATGGTATTGTCTAGGGCAATGTTTAATAGGAAGGATTTCTTTGTGTAATTGGTTGAGTTGTATATTCTGTCTATGATGTGGACAATAATGTGAATCTATTTTTTTAAGATCAGGAAATGATAGGCTCATATTTAAGATATTATGAAAGTGATTAGTTAACAATGTTCAAACGTGGATGATGAGTTGATTACCTCGTAGATAGATTGTAGAGTTTACCTCATAGATTGCAGAGTTTGCTTAGTCTTGACATTTTTCATCGTCATAGTTTTAGGAATAATGTGTTCCAAATATTGTAATGGATATCAAATTAGTTAAAAGGATATACAAATATTTTAAAAAATATTTAGTTATCATTACTGGATTTATTATTCAAGTAGTTCATAGTGGTTGAAAGTGCACTTATAGGGATTAAAGTTATCTTGGTATAAATAAAGAATCCAGTAAATAAAATATGTAGTGAGTAAATAAAGATGTGTCTGGTAAATAAAATATTTGGGGAAAATAAGTTATTAAGAAATAGTTAAACATGTAATTATATGTTTAATAAATTTGACATATGTAGTAGATTATTGGATTTTGATAAATTATGAAAAGGGATATTAGTTAAATTCTTGATTTAAAAAAAAATAACTTTATCTCATTTACTTGCAGTTGAGAATCCTCATCAGCTTAACTATATGGCTTTCTTTAGTTTCTTTCACATGTCAAAATTTATGTACATAATCAAATTGTTAACTCCAGAAGGCTAAAAAGCTTTGTAAAATCTTAAAAATATGGTTGTATAGTAGGTGGAAACACATATGCTAGGAAGAAACAAGGCACTCTAAGAGGAGGATTAAAGGAAGTGGAGACATGGTGAAACACATATTCTGAGAAGAAACAAGGCACTCTCACAGGGATGTTAAAGGAAGTTGAGATGAAGGAATAGTTGTAAGAGAATTTCTAGATAAGGAGAAGTCGTCAGTCACAAATTTAAGTAGAACTTAAAATGAAAAGCATGAAAAATTCCAAAACATTATCAAATTTTCATTTGATGGACAAAAGGGATTTGAAATTGAAGTATTTAACAAAAATGTACGTTGGGCATTTTTATGAAGAAAACACAATTTACTTTTTCATCAACATCAAATTCTTGAATGCGAAAATCTTCATGCAAAAATAGTATATCATTTTTATATAATTTATATAATTTGTGTAGTTCATAATGATGAATTATCATACTTATAAATGAAAAGAAAAATGAGAAAGAGAGAAGATATTTACACTTAGCATGTTCCATGGAGGAGGGGACACCATGCAAGTAAGCATAATGCTAGCATATTCATGCTAACATTGGTAATGCTATAGGGTTACTAAGTAGAAGTGGGTTCCTTCTTTGTGACCTCCATTCCTCCATCTAGACGGTAATATGGAGGAGTTAAAAGTGAAAATTCATTTGAATTTTTAGAGCATTTAAATCTTAATTGTGATTTTTTTGGACCTTTTAGAGAATGGTTAACTATTGATTCATAATGGTATGTATTATTTGAAGGAAAGTTTGGAATATGTTTTAAAGTAGGTTTGTTTGTTAATTAGTGTGTGATTGAAATTATATTAAAAAATTTTGGATTGGGTTTTTAGGAACCCGAGGATGCATGCATGCTTGTCATTTTAAACACATTCACTTGGTGTGCGAGAATAGAAAAATGGTGTTCATGCTAGTATTGAGAGCATTAAGTTAGTAATTCAAGATAGTTTCATTACTATTTTGAGATGTTTATGTGGGGAAGTGTAGACCATGAGTGTGTTAACCAAGGAAAGTACATCGAGATTAAGTTCATGAAGTTTTAATTCAAAAGTAAACCTTCATTGCAACTTCTTAGATCTTCTTAACCTTGACTATGTTTCTAAACCTTATCTTTCTTGAAAGCTTTTGAAGACTATTTTTACCTATTCCTTCACAATGGCATTGAGCATATCGATTGAAGGAAAGATTCAAATATATGTGAAGTTGGGTTATTTGTTTTATGCCAATTAATGGGTAATAGAAATTAGCTTCAAGAAAGTTGTATTTTGTGTCTAAAAACATTGGTGATATATGAATCCTCATCGATTTAGAAAGATTAGCTTAGGCATGAGAGAGTAACAAAAAGGATGTACATGCTAGTATTAATTATAACATGATGTTATTGAGTTGAAGTGGTTCCTTCCTCCTAGACATGAAACTTTATTCTCCCTTCTACATGATCATATAGGAAAGTGCAAACAATGTGTATCTTTAGAGATGAAATAATTTGAAATTAAATTCATGAAATTTTTATTCAAAAATTAATATCATTATGAGTTCTTGGAGCTTTGAGCCTTAATTGTGAGTTTTTTTTAGGTCTTATGAACTATGTTTAATTATTGATTCATAATAATATTAAGAATATTATTTGAAAAAATGTTTACAAATAGGATGTGAAGTTAGGTTTTTAATTAAATATTGACTAGTAGATGACTAAAATTGGATTCAAGAAGCCAATTTAAATGTATGAGAAAATTGGAAAGGCCTGAACACATTTTTTTTATTTTTATTTTTATTTTTATTTTTCTGAATTAGACTAATTCTATTAATCAAAAATATGGTACAAGATGATACAATCAAGAGAAACAGAAGACCGACAACCGGAAATGATAGGACTATCAACCTCGATTCCAGAGAAGGAGTGAAACAAGATAGAAGCTATAACATATGTCTGGAAGAAAAAAGACTGACTTCTACCCAGAATGGGCAGACGCCTCAACACGAAGCTTTTTCCCTTTCCTTTTTTTGACTTTGACCCAACCATCCTGGGGTGAATGAGCCAAAACAACTTGAAGATTAAGGATCTCCACTGGTAGGCCCTCCTTTTCTGAATCTGTTAGGCCCCTATACTACTAGTGTAACCCCTTATTATTATTAGTACAACCCTCTTATTATATTGATGTACCCATGTAGTGCCCATATTGTTACTATTGTGC